>PVKU01002056.1:166714-250476 GCA_004027475.1 Anoura caudifer | reverse complement strand
TTAAAAAACACTTAGGCAATTAAATTTGACAACTTGAATATTTTATATTAAGGAACTAGTATTAATTTGAGGAGTATGCTAATGTTATTGTAATTATTTTTTAAAAGTCCATATATAGACACAAAAATATTTACGAATAAAATATGTCAGGTTATGGTAAAAAAAAAAAAAAAGAGAGAGAGAGAGAAACACTGACTGGTTTCATCTTGCATTCACCCCCACACGCCTGACTGGGAAAGGAACCTGCAACCTTTTGCTTTGAGGGGTGGTTCCCAACCAACGGAGCCTACCTGGTAAGAGGAGAGATTATTGAGTTCTAAACGATGTGACCACCCTTACCCCAGTTTCTGGCTTTGTTTTCTTGTCCAGGCCTGAAATTACTGGAGTACTTGTTTGTTTTCCATCCAGGACCCCTCCCCCACGTAAGCTCCTGAAGGCAGGCACCCAGAGAGCTGCTCTTCCATGGTGCTGTTTTCTCATGGGCAGAGAATGCCTGGCATGGGGTAACTGCTCAGCAAAGATCCACTGAATTAATGAAGGGCAGATGAGTGCATCTGTAAAGCACATAGTAGAGACTCGGTAACCGTGGGTTTTCTTCTTCCTTGAGAGCTTAGCTTTCCCTCCGTAGCATGTGGCGTGAAAATGACCTGGACCGAAGCCCTGCCCAAATCAGGCCTCGGAAGTCAGCAGAGTCCTTCCTCATTGTTAGGGACAAGCAGGTCTTTGCTACGTCCTTTGACCTCTTACACAGAAGGCTTCCTGAGCTACTCCCTTCTTTCGTGTCCTGGATAAGAATTTACCTTTAAGTTCAAGACCATTTTTTGGTAGGCTGGCCTTACTACCCTTCCTTAGGTTCACTTGTGATGCTCCGTCCTCTCTGCTGCGGTGCTGCATGACCTGGATGAAACTCTCCAGTTGTTGTGACGGTCACTCAATAGATGGCACTCTCTCCCACAACACCAGCCTTCCTCCCCGCCCAGGAGATTTTTTGATTAATCGTTAGACTACAGTTAGAGGGACAACAGAGTGGCAATACAAGGTAGTCATGCTGATTATTTTGCAACTTTTCTTCCCTCCCATGCGTCACACCCTACCGCTTGCTCTTGTTTTCTGTTTCTTGAGAGTTTAACCAGTGCCCTACGACCTTGAACTTATGGAAGACCTGCTGACCCTTTTGCTAAAAGGAACAGGGATGGACAGGAGGCGTTCAGGCTAAGTTCTATGCTGGAATCCCAGCTCCAGTTGTTTTTCCCATTCATTCCCTCACTCGTTTGCTCATTCACCAAATGCTGATTGGAGGCCAACAGGTACCCTGGTGCAGAGAACAGACTCTGGGGTGATGACCTGGGTTGGAAGCTTGCCTCTGTCACTTATTAACTTTGGGAAAATTTCTTAACCTCTCAGTGCCACAATTTCCTGGTCTGTAAAATGGGATGACAAAAGTACTGATCTCACAGGGTTGTTTCAAGGATTAAATAAATTACTATTTATAGAGTCCTAAGAACAGTGCCTGCCCCACAGAAACACTAAATAAGAGTTTATTAAATAAATACTAGCTACCTAATACTTTGCTGATGACTTGCTGAACTTTCAAATGGACATGGTAGTACTTGCTTACATTGTATATGTTGCACGTTTCCTCCCATTTTAACATCTCTGAAATCAAGATGAAATGTCATAATTTGGCAATTATTTTCCTTTGGAGTGATATACAAAAATAATTATTGATCTTTAAATTGATGGCATTTTCAGCCAGCAGAGTCATGCAGCGGAAGCATGCAGGGCCCAGAAATTGATGGCATATTATGTTTGGTAGACTATGACAATAATAAATAACATCTCTCCCTTTTCGCCAGTCTTTTCCTCTCAGGTTGAATGTGTACTAATATTTTTCAAATTAACACAAGAAAGAGAACCTTGGCTGGTGTGGCTTGGTGGATTGAGCACTGGCCTGTGAACCTAAGGGTCACCAGTTTGATTCCCAGTCAAGGAACATGCCTGGGTTGTGGGCCAGGTCCCCAGTAGGGGGCACACAAGAGGCAACTAACTGCACATTGATGTTTCTCTTCCTCTCTCTTTCGAAATAAATAAAATCTTAAAAAAAAAAGAAAGATAAAGAAAAGAGCTCCTAATCTTGCCTCTGTTCTCAAAGCGTTGTTTTCATCTGCAGTGCAAGCCTACAATGGGTTAAGGAGAGGTGACCCCTTTGTTTGGTGACTCTACACAGAGACAGATGCTCAAGGGACACATCAAGATGCCCTGATGACCCCTCTCTGGCTCCCAGTCCTCCAAGGACACCCATTCATTTTAGCAGCTCCTACTGTCTCCTCCACTTATTCCGAAATGCTCTCCCAGCTTCCTGCCCACCCAGAATCTGCTAATCACTCTTTAGCCACCTTGGGTATTCCTTCACCGAATGCTCATTACGCCCTCTGTACAATGTGGCACACGCATGAACGCGACCCTCTCTACCTGGACAATGTTGAGT
This sequence comes from Anoura caudifer, assembly GCA_004027475.1. Lineage (NCBI taxonomy): Eukaryota > Metazoa > Chordata > Mammalia > Chiroptera > Phyllostomidae > Anoura > Anoura caudifer. The sequence goes on along the minus strand of PVKU01002056.1, from coordinate 247,988 downwards.
TACAGTCTCCTGTTCAAAACTCACTTCACACCTGCTGCCTGATTTAAGCCACTAATCAGCCACTGAGAGGGGTGTCAACTGCTCATATATTTTATTTATTTATTTATTTATTTATTTATTTATTTATTTATTTATTTATTTTAATTGTTGTTCTTCTACAGTTTTCTGTCTTTTACTCCCATCCCAGCCCACCGCCCCAGTCCTCCCCACCTCCCTCCCATTTCCACCCCCCCTAGTTTTTGTCCACGTGTCCTTTATACTTGTTGCTCTAAACCCTTCTCCTTTTCCCCTGAAATTCCCTCCCCTCTCCCCTCTGGTGCCTGTTCTCAATTTCAGTGTCTTTGGTTATATTATGCTTGTTTGTTTGTTCTGTTCATTAGGTTCCTGTTGAAGGTGAGATCATATGGTATTTGTCTTTCACCACCTGGCTTGTTTTGCTTAGCATAATGCTCTCCAGCTCCATCCATGCTGTTGCGAAGGGTAGGAGCTCCTTCTTACTTTCTGCTGCATAGAATTCCATTGTGTAAAAGTACCATAGTTTTTTGATCCATTCATTTACTGATGGGCACTTAGGTTGCTTCCAACACTTGGCTATTGTAAATTGTGCTGCTATGAACATTGGGGTGCACAGGTTCTTTTGGATTGGTGTTTCAGGGTTCTTAGGATATAATCTGAGCAGTGGAATTGCTGGGTCAAAAGGTAGATCCATTTTTAGTTTTCTTACAAAATTCCATACTGCTTTCCATAGTGGTTGTACCAGTCTGGAATTGCACCAACAGTGCACTAGGGTCCCCTTCTCCACAACCTCTGCAACACTTGTTGTTTGTTGCTTTGTTTATGATGGCCATTCTGACCAATATGAAGTGGTATCTCATTGTGGTTTTAATTTGCATCTCTCTGATAGCTAGCCATACTGAGCATCTTTTCATGTGTCTGTGGGTCCTCCGTATGTCCTCCTTGGAGAAGTGTCTGTTCAAGTCCTTTGCCCATTTTTTAATTGGGTTGCTTGTCTTCTTAGAGTGGAGTCATGTAAGTTCTTTATCTATTTTGGAGATGAAACCCTTGTCTGAGGTATCATTGGCAAATATGTTTTCCCATACAGTTAGTTCTCTTTTTATTTTAATGCTGTTTTCTTTAGCCATGCAGAAGCTTTTTATTTTGATGAGATCCTATTTGTTTATTGTTTCCTTTATGTCCATTGCTTTAGGGGACATACCGGTAAAAATGTTGCTGCATGAAGTATCTGAGATTTTCCTGCCTATGTTCTCCTATGGGACTTTAATGGTGTCATGACTTATATTTACATCTTTTATCCACCTTGAATTTATTTTTGTGTATGGTGTAAGTTGGTGCTCGAGTTTCATTTTTTTGCATTTAGCTGTCCAGTTCTCCCAACACCACTTATGGAAGAGGCTATTTTTCCTCCATATTATGTTGCTCTCCCCTTTGTCAAATATTAATTGACCGTAGAGACTTGGGTTTATTTCTGGGCTCTCTGTTCTGTTCCACTGGTCCATGTGCCTGTTTTTATGCCAGTACCAGGCTGTTTTGATTACATTGGCCTTGTAATACAGTTTGATGTCAGGTATTGTGATCCCTCCTACTTTGCTCTTCTTTCTCAAAATTGCTGCAGCTATTTGGGGTCGTTTATGGTTTCATACAAATTTTTGAAGTGTTTGTTCTATGTCTGTGAAATATGCCATTGGTACTTTAATAGGTATTGCATTGAATTTGTAAATTGCCTTGGTCAGTATGGACATTTTGATGATATTAATTCTTCTGATCCATGAACACGGTATATGTTTCTATTTGTTTGTGTCTTCCTTGATTTCTTTCTTCAGTGTTGTGTAGTTTTCTGCATACAGGTCTTTTACCTCCTTGGTTAGGTTTACTCCTAGGTATTTTATTTTTCTTTTTGCTATATCGAATGGGATATTTTTCCTTCACTTCTGCTTCTGCCATTTCATTGTTGGTATACAAAAATGCCTTTGATTTCTGGATATTGACTTTGTATCCTGCTCTTTGGCCAAATTTATTTATTAGGTCAAGCAGCTTTTTGGCTGAGTCTATAGGATTTTCTATGACCACTATCATGTCATCTGCAAACAATGATGGTTTTGTTTCCTCCTTTCCAATTTGGACGCCTTTTATTTCCTTTTCTTGTCTAACTGCTGTAGCTAAGACTTCCAATACTATATTGAATAGAAGTGGTGAAAGTGAACAACCTTGTCTTGTTCCTGATGTTAGTGGAAAAGATTTTAGTTTTTGCCCATTGAGTATGATGTTGGCTGTAGGTCTCTCATATATGGCCTTTATTATGTTGAGGAATGCTCCCTCTATTCCCACTTTGCTGAGTGTTTTTATAATAAATGGGTGTTGTACCCTATCAAATGCTTTTTCCACATCTATTGATATGATCATGTGATTTTTGTCTTTGGTTTTGTTTATGTGATGTATTACATTTACTGATTTGCGAGTGTTGAACCATCCTTGCATCCCTGGGATGAATCCCACTTGGTCATGGTGTATGATCTTTTTAATGTATTGTTGGATGCGGTCTGCCAGTATTTTGTTGAGAATTTTAGCGTCTATGTTCATCAGCAATATTGTCCTGAAGTTTTCTTTCTTTGTTGTGTCTTTTTCTGGTTTTGGGATTAGGATGATGCTGGCTTCATAAAAAGAGTTTGGGAGTCTTCCATCATTTTGGATTTTTTCGAATAGTTTGTGAAGGATAGGGGTTAGCTCTTTCTTAAATGCTTCAGAGAATTCTCCTGTGAAACCATTTGGTCCAGGGCTTTTGTGTGTCCGGAGTTTTTTGATTACTGCTTCAATTTCATCTGCTGTTATTGGTCTGTTCAGGCTTTCTGCTTCTTCTTCATTGAGTTTTGGAAGATTATATTTTTCTAGAAACTTGTCCATTTCACCTAGGTTTTCAAATTTCTTGGCATACAGTTCTATATAGTGATTCCTTACAATCCTTTGTATTTCTGTGGTGTCAGTTATAATCTCTCCTCTTTCATTTCTGATTGTGTTTATTTGGGTCTTCTCTCTTTTTTTCTTGATGAGCCTGCTTAAAGGCTTGTTGATTTTGTTTATCTTTTCAAAGAACCAGCTCCTGGATTCATTGATCCTTAGAATTGTGCTTTTAGTCTCTATGTCATTTGATACTACTCTGATCTTGGTTATTTCCTTCCTTCTACTTGCTCTGGGCTGTCTTTGTTGTTGTTCCTCAAGTTCTTGTAGGTGTAGGGTTAGGTTGTTTGTTTGAAATGTTTCTATCTTTTTTAGGTAGGCCTGTATTGTTAGGAACTTCCCTCTGAGGACTGCCATCTCTGTGTCCCATAAGTATTGGGTTGTTGTGAGTTCATTTTCATTTGTTTCCAGAAACTTTTTGATTTCTTCCCTATTTTCATTCTTGACCCATTCATTGTTTAATAGCATGCTATTCAATCTCCACAATTTTGAGTGTTTTGGGTTTTTCCCCTTGGGGTTGGTTTCTAGTTTCCGTCCCTTGTGGTCAGAGAAAATGCTTGGTATGATTTCAATTTTCTTAAATTTGTTGAGGCTTGTTTTGTGTCCTATCATGTGGTCTATCTTTGAAAATGTTCCATGCGCATTTGAAAAAAAAATGTGTATTTAGTTTCTTTGGGATGAAGGGCTCTATATATATATCAGTTAAGTCCATTTCATCTAGAGTGTTGTTCAATGCCACAATATCTTTGTTGATATTTTGTTTGGAAGATCTGTCCATTTTTGACAGTGGGGTGTTAAAACCCCCTACTATAATTGTGTTGCTGTCAATATCTTTCTTGAAGTCATCTAACATTTTCTTTATTCACTTAGGTGCTCCTTTGATGGTTGCATATATATTTACAATATTTATGTCTTCTTGGTGGATTCTTCCCTTGAATATTATGAAGTGACCTTCTGGGTCTCTCTCTATGGCCCTTCTTTTGAAGTCTATTTTGTCTGATATGCATATTGCTACCCTGGATTTTTTTTTCTGTCCATTTGCTTGGAAAATTTGTTTCCAACCCTTCACTTTGAGTCTGTGTACGTCTTTTGTCCTGAGGTGGGTCTCTTGTAGGCAGTATATGTGTGGGTCATGCTTTCTTATTCATTCAGCTATTCTATGTCTTTTGATTGGAGCATTTAATCCATTTACATTTAAGGTTATTATTGATAGGTACTTATTCATTGCCATTTTTGTACCTGTGTTCTTCTCTCTCTCTCTTTTCCTTCCTTTCCTTAAAGCAGTCCCTTTAGCATCTCTTGCAGAACTGGTTTGGTAGAGGTGTATTCTTTTAGACTTCTTTTGTCTGGGAAGCTCCTTATTTTGCCTTCTATCTTGATTGAAAGCCTTGCTGGGTAAAGTAGTCTTGGTTGCAGGCCTTTGGTTCTCATTACTTGGAATATTTCTTGCCATTCTCTTCTGGCTTGGAGCGTTTCCATTGAGAAGTCAGCTGCGAACCTTATTGGGGCTCCCTTGTATGTTACTTCCTTTTTCTCCCTTGTTGCCTTTAAGATTCTTTCCTTGTCTTGGAATTTTGCCATTTTAATTATGATGTGTCTTGAAGTGGGCCTCTTTGGGTTCCTCTTAATTGGGACTCTCTGTGTTTCCTGGATTTGTGTGACTTTTTCTCTCATCAAATTAAGGAGGTTTTCTATCATTACTTTTTCAAATAGGTTTTCTATCCTTTGCTCTTCTTCTCCTTCTGTTATCCCTATTATACGGATATTATTACGCTTCATATTGTCTTGCATTTCTCTTAATCCCGCTTCCTTCTTTCTGAGCCTCTTTTCCTTTTCTTGCTCTTTCTGGGTGTTTTTTTCTACTTTGTCCTCCAACTCACCGATCCGATCTTCTGCTTCATCGATTCTGCTTTTCATTCCTTTTACTGCATTCTTCAGTTCAGAAATTGTATCTTCATTTCCTTTTGGCCCTTGTTGATAGTTTCTATTTCCTTTTTCATGTTGATGTAGTTTGCAGTGAGCTCATCGTAGCTTCCCTATAGTTTCTGGTAGCTCATTGAGAGCTCATGGAGCTTCCTGACAACCATTGCTTTGAACTCAAAATCTGATAGTTGAGTTGCCTCCATTTCATTTAGCATTCTTTCTGGGGCTTCCTCCTTCCCTTTCATTTGGGGATTGTTTCTTTGTTTCCCATTGTTTGTGAGACTCTTCTTGTCAGCCTCAGCTTCTTAAATTGATCTGTTCTGGCTCCCTGGGTTTATGGTGTGAACTTCTGTGGTAGAATACCTGTGAGATTCAGTGGTGCAGTCTCCTTCGGGTATCCTGGTATTCACAGCTTCCATTGTCTCAGGTATTGGGAGGCCCCCTCTTTGGGACTAACTCTGTTTTTTTCACAGTTCCAGGGTTGTTGTTGTTTTTTGTCTCACTTGTGGGTATTTAAAAAGAGAAAAGAGAAAGTTAAAAAAGAAAAGAAAGAAAGAAAGAGGAAGGAAGAAGAGATAAAATTGGAAAGAAAGAAAGAAGGAATAAAAGAAGAAAGAAGTAAAGAGAAGCAAAAGGAATTGAGTTGTAAAAAAGATAAAAGTAATAAAAAATAATAATTAAAAAAAAACATACAAAAAAATCACCTCTTGCTGTTTTCAAACTTGCCAACCCGGTTTTTCTGGTCTTGCTGGCTGCAAGGACAAGGGGTGATGGTATTGCTTTACTCCCTGTCAGTACTCAGTCAGCTTTGGGCTACTCTCCCCAGGGTAGCCCTGCGCCTCTTTGCACAGGGCCTCAGGGCATGGACTCTGGGCCTGCTGCTGAGCGGGCGCTTTCCCACAGTTTATGAGTGTGAGCCTGGGTCTCCCAGGGATGAGCATTCCCCAGGGTTTACGGGTGTGAGCTCTGGGTCTTTTATGAGGCATGCGCGCCATCCTTGGTCTACAGGTGCGGGCTCTGAGTTTCCTATGGAGCATGGTCTCTGCTGGAGTTTAGGAGTGTGGGCTCCGTGGGTTTCCTGCATTCTGCGCACTCACCCTGGGTTCACGGCGGTGAGTTCCAGGTTTGCCACAGATTGTGTGCACACTCCCTGGGTTTATGGGTGTGTGCTCCTGTTCTCTTATGTTGCGAATGCACTGCCCGAGTTTATGAGTGTGGGTTCCGGGTTTCTGCGGTGCGTGCGCGCTCACCCCAGTTTCACGAGCCTGAGCTCTGGGCCTCCCATGGATTGTGTGCACTCCCTGAGTTCACATGCGTGGGCTCTGGTTGTCCCATGGATCACTCACACTCCTCAGGTTCCCGGCGTGGGCTACGGGTCTTCCACAAAGTCCCCTCCTCCGGTTGTGCGCACCTCTGGTTGCTTGGGCTCTGGTGTGCACTCCACCCAGGGCTATGTGTGGGTGCTCACAGCCCCAGCATGTTTGCCACTCAGACCCTAACTTCTCTCTCTCTGTGACTTCAAGCAACCAGGTCTCTCCTGTTGCTGCTCAACCCTTGTTTGACCAGAATGAGCAGATGACCTGTCTCCCTCCCTAGAGCCCTGTGGCAGACCCGGCAAGCGCCGGCTGGGGGCTTCAGCTGGCCTGGTCTCCACGCTGATCCCTGGGCTCCTATTGTCCTGAAGAATTCTCCTTACCATCTGGTTTTTCAATGTCCACTACAGATTTTGATCTCCTGTTTTCATCCATGCTGTGGTACTGTTGGCTGTCTGCTCTGTTCCTCCGTAGATCGGCTCGGTCTTTCTCCCGTGCGCAGGGGGAAGTGGAATCTGCCCCCTCCTACCGTGCTGCCGTCTTCCTGTGCTCTGCTGTATCTACTGTTCATATTTTTCAGACCCGAAACTGAGGGGAGGAGGGATTACATTACGTCCTCAAGGACAAGGGCAAAGCCAGGATAGTCGTTGATGGGGAAGTGAACTAGACCATGATGCCTGCTCGCGGGGACCCTGTCCTCATTGACCCCACCCCATACTGTAGCAGCCTTGGCTAAAGTTAAAATCTTCGGGAGCGCACACCAGTCAAGACCCTAACCCCCTATAGCAGACTCAGAGTTTGCTTCATCTCCTGACTCTCCTTTTTCTGCCGCAGGTATGTGAGGTCAATTCATGGTCAACAAATACTTGCCGAGCAGCAAACACCCTGCTACGCTCTGGGAGTTCACTTTAACCTCAGCTTGAGGTAGATTTGGGTGGATGTTAATACCGAGAATTCCTTGAGCAAGAAATTATAATAGAGACCCTGTATAATGTGCTCATGTTTTTAAAAGACAGGCAATGGTGTGTCTATTTGTTTTTCTATTTTTAATTATTGTATTTTTATAGTGAGGACTCTGTCCAAGCCTGAGGTCTGGGTGGAAGCCCCTTCAGAGCTCCAGAAAGGAACAAGGGCACCCAGCTGAGGCTTCTGTCCACTGCTCGGGTGGAGGGGACTTGGGACTTCAAATAAAGCTTGACCACACTGTGGGGCACTCCACACCTCCAGGTGTCTGCTGAGTCATGGCCAGCCCTCCACGGGGATGGGTGAGGAAGGCTGCTCTTTAAAGTAACTGACTGTTGCACTTATAGACTTGCCAGGCCTCGACGTCCCAGAGCACAGGTGTCCCTTACGGAGTGGATTCTGGCAGAAAAAGGAGCCCTGGGTGCAGGTCATGATCTGAAAATCTATTATCCTTCTGAAGTTTTGAAATCTTTGGCAGAAGACAACATGGATTCACTCCATTGTACAACTTGGGGGGGGGGGCTTTTTTATTTTTTCAGGTGGGAGTGAGTGGGTGCCATTTACCTCACTGGCCTGCTGGCCACACTGTGTCTTCATAATGCTGGTGTCCTGCTGCTCACGTCCAGTAATAACTACAGTGTGTTATTACCTGAGTCCTCTCGGGTACGTGGTTGAATTCTACCCGGCCCAGCTTTCTTCATAAGGTGTAGAAGCGCCCAATTCAAAGGGCTGTGCCCAGGTAGAATGAAGTGACTTACCTCTTTGTACATCACAAGATTCCAAACAAAGGTTGGTTGTTTTAACTCTACCTATTTATTATTTTATGGTGTAGTTTGAAGGCATCTGCTTCAAATCTCTGTCCCAGAATTGTGTGTAAAAGGACACAGCACCTGGCCCATAGTAGGACTTGACAAAGTGGGCCAAAGGTTACACTGATACCTCGGTGACGCTGGTCATTTATCATTCTCTGCAGTGAAGGAATGCTGGACATCAGGCAGAAAAGAAAATACCCTCCACCAAGAGAAGAATAAAGACTTTTTCCTGCCACACCCGCCTCACCCTGTGGTGCTCCCTCATTCTTAACCTCCCTCAGAGCCACCCCCACCCTGCCCTGGCTCCCTGATCACAGACCTTCAGCTCTCAAGATAACAAATCTTGAAGCGAGCTGAGATGAAAATGGCTGATATGCCCAGGTTGTAAAAGGGAACACAGACTCAACCTTGGAGAGATCTCCTAGTGTGACGTCTGCTGCACAGAGAGGCCCCCAGGGGCCATGCTTCCCTGTTAGTGTTTTAGGCTGGAGCTGGGACTGTGGAACTTGGTGTTCTGGGCTGGAGAGAGCGGGTTGGGTGACGTGGGGTGTCCTCACTCGTCCCCTTGGAGCTGAGAGCACATCCAACCCGGAACTCTCTGGAAGAAGACAGACTCCCAGGCTTTGCTCCAGTCCTTCCACCTCCCTTAACAACAAAGGGAACTGCTTTCAAGTTTGAACAACAAAATAATTCAGCTAAAAGAGCTATTTTCTTCTCCTCCCCACACCACACAGCCCCCAAAGAAAAGCAACTAAACACATTTCTAAGACTTTGCTCACTGTGATTCATCCTTGGTGCCTTGCCCCTTTGGGCCTCCGCGCTGGCCTTGCTGATGCCTGTCATGGCCCCTGGACCGCTCCATGCCTACCTGTCTGTCTCTCCTTCTAGACTAAAGCCTCTGTGAAGATGGCCAGGCTCCTGGGCATCCCAGTCTCATCGTACATGCCTGGCACATCCCAGATGCTGAATGCTGAGGCGGTGAATGAATGAGAAGGTGAGGCAGCAACAGTTGGCAACCTGAGTTTAATGCTGAGATGGTCTAAGCAGAAAGCCCTTTCGAAACTGAAATATGCTACGTGAATATGTCCTTACACTGATTTGGAAGAAAAACACCATCTCTAACTATGAGGAGCAAAAGTGTTTCCCTCCCATGCATCTAGCTGATCCACTCAGTTAATATTTCAGGTTCAGGGGTAAGTCCCCCACAAGCAGGTTGCCTTATTCAAGACCATCCTTCCCTGATTTGAGGCGCTTTCCAACCTCCTTCCCTTCCTCTTTTCCTCAGCATCTCGGCATCTCATTTATTATCTCAGGGACCAGCCGATGAGAAACTATACACTCCAGCTTCTTAGAAGGACTGGAGGACCTACAGCCCCTTCCAGTCCTGCCGGAAGATCTGCAGTGCCAGGTGTGTCTGTGTGTCTGAAAGGGAAGCACAGACAAGGAAGAGGCAGAGGAGGGAATGGCGAAGCACCGGCCCTGGGCTCCTGCCCCTGCCTCCTCCACCCTCTGTTCGGCCATTGCTGACCCCTCTGTCCCTAGCTGTTGCATACCAACTTGGTTAGAGGTGCCCAATGTGGAAAGACTAGGCAAGTGCCAAGAAGCCCTTCCCTAGCATGCCTTGGTACTGGTGAGCTCAGGTAGAATAGGACTCAGAGAGCACGGAAAGGTCCCTGCTCAAAAATAAATCCTGCATGAATGCCTGTACTGTTGGTAACTAACTCAGCCCTTAATGTGCTGAATTCTAGTATGCATCTAGTATTCCCCTCCTCCTTCACGCAGAAACGGTGTCTGTCCTCAAGGCGATCAACAAGTAGCCGAGCGTTCTGCCGCAAATCCGGTTTATACCAACACACAGCGAGGTCCCTGGAGTGGCAGGAAGAGGCTCGATGTGGAGTGTGGGTTGTCGACGTTACCGTCCTGGCTTGCAAATGTGGCGGTGGCTGGCATCAGTTCCGCGCCCTGTGGGGACCTGTTTGCTCCTGTGACCATGGGGATGGCAGTGACAGCTCATCCCCTGTTGTGGTAGCTCGGCAGGACATGTGGGACGCCTCGGGAGAAGGAGTCAGAGCTTCTGGCAAGATGTGGACGCTGGGTCCTGCACGTGCAAAGGCAGTGACGTTACTCTCCCCCGAGGCAGAAACCTTGAGGAAGGTTTTCGTAGGGAAGGTGGTATCTGACACAGGTCTTGAAGGACAAGGAGGAACTGGCCAGGCAGAAAAGACAGGCAGGCGGATACTCAGCCAAGGGAGCAAAGTCTGGGAACACCAAAGAAAGACCTTGTATCGCGTCTTAGAACTTGAGAGGTTCGGTCTTGAACAACAGGGAACATGAGAGGGCTGAGGAGGGGGGAGGGGCGCCCACGGCTACTCCTTTTTCCCTACATTCCCTCATGGCTCACCCTTCACCTTCTTAAAGTCTTTGCTCAGATGACACCCTGACATTCCTGTGTCAAAGTGCAAGGCCCCTCCCCCTGCACTGCTGGTCACCTTTGCTACTCTCAGTATTTATTGTCAAAGACCATATACGTGTACCTTTGTACTTACAGTCCTCAGCACCCTCATCCCCTCCCTCCCTACTACCTACATAGAATGGGGAATTTTGGCATTTTCCTCACAGACAGAGCCTTTATGCCTGGCACAGAAAATGGACTAGATGCCATTTCATCCACTCCGCACATATCTGTCAGCTGTGTGCAAAGTGTCGTGTGGGGGCTTGTTGACAAGAGGGATCTGCCTGCTCCAGGTGCAGTGTCGCTGTGGATGTGTTGGGTTCGCTCTGCTAGCTTGTGAGAGGCCCCTTGGGGAACCTGGTTCCTTTGGCCTTTCTTCAGCCACTCCCTACGGGCTTTCCGAATGCAAATACTTCTGGGGTTGCGTCCACTCTCAGCCACATTTGTGTGACCGGGTGTGTGTCTGGTGCTGGGAGAGGTAACTTTGAGAATCCAAGGAGAATGCCAGGTGCCTGGGGGAGGAGGAAATGTTGAAAGGCCAGGGTGGGGGTTCAGGAATAGTGGCGCCCAGAGACACGTAGCCTCTTTCACAATCTGGCCTGGGGCTGTCCCTGGGATTGGGTGTCTCAGCCAAGAATGTCCCCAGAATTCCAAGTCATTTCAAGATGCGGTTTTCTTGCCCTGTGTTCAGCAGCCCTCTATAATGTCAGTTTAAGATCTGGAAGGGAAAGGGGTCTTTGGAGTTAGCTCTTTCAGGGCTTGCGGGCAGGGCGGTGAGGCTCAAACCTTTCTTGGGTGAATTTTATTTTTGCTTTATGAAATATCACAAAATGTAGGAAAAAATGACTATAACCAAAAGCCTAATAAACACTCTGATTATCAGTCAAATGCCCATTTACCTCATTTTTTTTCCTCAAAGCTAACATTGGGATTCATTTGCCTTTTTAAAACTTTTAAAGCTGTAAATATACAACCAAACAACAAATAACACCAAGGAAGAAAATCAGAACACAGCTCACAAATGGTAAAGAAGTATTCGCGTGCTTGTGTCTACCCAGAACATGTAATTAGCCCCACAAAACAATAAGAACAAGAGGACCCGTTCCATTTGTTCTGTGGCAACTCCTTCCCCTGGCTTCCTATCCCTCCACCGCTGCCCTGTTCAGGGCAGGAGTTTTGATGAGAAACTACCCAACTCCTTTCTTCTTGCCCTGCCTTCTCTGCTGGTGGCAGCAGCCAAACAAGATGAGACAAGTTGCTATAGCGATCTTAAATGCCTTTTCTCCTTCACCTTCTACCTCTTTTCTAACAGGGAAAAACAATGCTGGCTTAGTGTCAACTGTCATTAAAACATAACAATTATTTCCAAAAATAAATTTAAAAAATCTTAAATGGTGGTTTGCCCCTTATATGACCATGGGAGATATTTATTGCAAGAATCTTTTTTCTTCTTCTCAACAACTTTTAAAGGTAGTCATCCGTATTTCCACTGTACCAGTGAAAAAACCAAGCCCGGGAGGATGGGGATCCCTTGCAAATGTCACACAGGGAGCAAATGGATCCCTGTGTGGTAGGACTCCAAAGCTCAGACTCTTCCCCCTAAACAAGGACACTTCTCAGCACATCATGATTGTATCTCGACTTCAGAAGTGAGTGTGTCTGGCAAATCTACATCACTGTTAACTAGTAAGACACTGTGACAAGGTCCTGAGGTAGGTGGTAGGAGGGTAGACAAGGGTGGACTCAGGAGGGGCAGCCCAGAGGTTCCTCCCACAAATCAGCCATGAGTAATGGGTGCTAGAAGTTACCAGTTCTAACTGCTTTCTTCTGGTCCCACACACATGGCCATCCCACGGAGTGGCACACGAGACAGTGATGAACGTCAACGTGGTGGGTTGCAGATAGGGATTCAATCCCAGAAGCAGATCACTCTGCTTCTTGGCAGTTGAGCGATCTTAGACCATACACTTTGCTCTAAGTCTCATATTCCTCTTATCTGCAAAGTGGGACTAATAATAGCTCAGTCATGGGGTTGTTGAAACATTAAATGAGATGTAGATCATGAGCTGATCCCAGGACTGGCACGTTGGAAGCCCTCAATAAAGAGCAGCCATCAGGATCGTCATTTGGCCGGCAGGAACTACGAGAGGCAGAAACGCATTCATTTATTCTATAACCAGCTGCATGACGGGCACCCTTCGGTGAATATCAGGGGACAGCACAGACTGAGATCCTGCAGTCCCAGAGCTGTGGGCCGCAGCGGAGACACGGTCAACAAACTAGACTGACGAGTGAATTGCATTCCACTGAAATGGGGTTCATGTCCTGGGAAAAATATAAGCAGAGGTTTGGGTGACTATCCAAGGTGCGCGTTCAGTGTGGACACTCATTGAATCTGACCATCATCGATGAATGCTGACGTTGGTCATGGATGTCCCTGGAGACTAATGCTGGTCTTGGAGCCTGACCTTTTTTTGTGTTTTGTTTGCCTCTTTTGTTGCAGTACATTGTGTTCTCTCTAATCATCTCAGTGTCCCAGACAAAGCAACCTCTTCACCCTCCGACAGTTAAGAGCTCCCTTGAAAATTTTATATGCTGTTTGCAGACAAGTGGCCTGTTTTCAATTGTTGTTTGTTTGCAACGACAGCAGCATCCAGTAGGTAAATTGCTGACTGCATTATTAAAAAACAAAAACAAAAATCCGAAGCTATAGGTATTGGTGCTATTGATGGTTAAGGAGAAAAACACCTCATAACTTGGAAAAAGAATCAACCATATGAACCCCAGGTTGGAAGGGGCCTTGGTGCAAATGTAACTAGTTTGACTTTAACCCTGGTGGACTGGGGTGCCATTTCCTGGCAATTATAGGTTGACTGACGTTGATATTCGGAAAAGGGAAGATAGAGTTATCACTAGATTTTCTTGAAAATAGTCTCTAAGTGGGAAAGGAGATGTGCCTTCCTCAAGATGCTACTAAGAAGACTCTTGGTGAGACATGGTTTTTATTTTCTTCCGTTAAATACCTAAAGGCCAGCAGAGCTGGGAAAGATGCTACAAAGACCAGGACTGGCCAGCCCTGAAGGGCAGACCTCAGTCTCAATAATTAGATTGTGGTTGACCATGAAACTTTCAAATGCACAGAGAAGTACAGAGACCACTGTTACAAAGAATCTACCCCAAAACAAATTTAACGAATTTCAACAATTTTCCTTACTTATTTTAGATCTCTATTTAATATGGATCGATAGTAACAAGATTCAAGTGTATCTCAGCCCTATTGCTCTCTTTTCCCAGAAGTGACCACCATCCTGAAGTTAGTACATATACTTCCTGTCTACATGTCTATACATTTATTAATATACATGGTTCTGCCATCAAAAATACAGTATTGTATATAAGCATTTAAATTTTGCATAAATGGTATTATGTGGCATGTGTTCCTTCCTATCTTTCAACATCTCTTTGAGATCTGTTGATGTTATTAGTTATTCATCTAGGACTCTCTCTAAAAGAGTGACCAGTGGGATTTCTGATCCTTGAGACACATTTGGAAGGGTAGCAACATATATTATTCCAGAATGTCTTCCTCTGATTGATTTCCTTTGAAAGGGAAAAGAGAAGAGAAAGAGAGGGAGAGAGACGTCAATGTGTGAGAGAAACACTGAACCACAACAGCCAGGGCCCTCTGATTGGTTCTTTAGCTCATTCACCAAACTATCAACTTCCTGAGACCAAAATGCCAGGAAATACAATTTGCTGAGACAAGGCACAAGAGCTACTTGAAGAAACTAGCTGACCAGGAAACCAAGCCATGTTTTATGGTCTGTTTAAGCATCATGTCCCTGAGATATATCCAATGTTGTGGCATGGTCATAGTTCATTCCTGTTTTATGTTTGCATAATGTTTTGTTTTATGAATGTACCACAGTTTTTTTTTCTCCATTGTCCTATTTATGGATACTGGGTGGTTTCTAATTTTTGACTATTATGAATAATGCTATATGAACATTCATCTCCATGTTTTTATGTGGGAATATGTTTTTGTGGGGCACAAAAAATAATTCTCCTCCCCCCTAATTTCTTCTAGCTGGGCTAATAATCAAATTAACAGACAGAGATTAATAGGAGAAAAGCCCAAGATTGATTGTTATCAGTCTACAGGAGGGGAGGTTTCATAATAATGAGACCCAAAACGCATTGGGCAAATGAGACTTATATGCCATTGCAGACAAGGAGGGAAGTCTGGGGTTTCCAAGTGTCAATAAGCAATTCACAGGTAGCTGAGAAAGAGCAGAACACACTTGGTGAACAGAGCCCTCCTAGACAACCCCAAAACAAGGGCACACAGTAAGGAATCCAGGTAACAGGCCCCTGCTTGGACCCTTCCCGTCTACCGTACTCAGTTCACACAGGCTGAGATTTCCTTCCGGGGGCAGGCCTTTCCTTCCCAGCTACCTTAGGCAGGGAAAGGGAAGGGTCAAGAGTTTTCTGAGTTTTTTTGTTTTTTAGTAACCAGCTTACAATCCATCCCAAAGGGCACATTTCGGGATGGCCACACTTTGGTCCTCTTCATCTTCGTTTCACTTGGGAAATTACCTAGGAACAGGGCTGCTGGGCCATGAGCCGAACGTCCGTATAACGTTACAGGGCGCTGACATGCTATTTTCCAGACTGGCTCTGCCCGCTTGCATTTCCACCAGCAACGCCTGAGCTCCCAGGGCTCCATGTCCTCGCCAAAACTTGCTGCTGCCAGTCTCTAATTTGTAGCCATTCTTGTGAACATTTATGCATTTTGTTGATTTTTCATTAAAATTGTTACTCTTTAACACTAATTTTAAAAACATAAACAAGACCATATAGCATATATGTTCTAAGTATATTGACACATATTGAAAGATGTTTAAAAATCTAATAAATACTATTCAGAGAATATGTTCATAACATTGTATGCAATAATTCAAATTTAAAGAATGATGCCACTATATACAACAATTCTAAACTTTTATATATATACCATAGCTGCAAAATATCTCATTGTGGTTTTAAATTTGCTTTTGTCTGATCGCTAGAGATAATGAAATTTTTTTTTGTTTTCCTTATTCACATATCTTCTTTAATGAAGAATTTGTTTCAATCTTTTGCCCCCCCTTTTATCCTTCTGCCTCTTCTTTTATTGGATTGTTCATATTATCACTGACTTGTAAGTATTCTTTATAAATTGAGTCAGATATAAGTTTTTGCCAAAATAAGTAAGTCACAATACTTAGGAGTGTTGTGGCTTACTTTTAAGAGCAATAATTTTTAATCTTGATGAAGTCAAATTATCATTTTTTCTTTTACAGTTTGTGCTCTTGTGTTCTGCTTACATTGTCTTTTCCTAATCTAGTATCACAACACTTTTCTTCTAAAAGTTTTTTAATAGTTTATTTTTTAGTGTATTTTCCCATTACCATTTATCCCCCTTATACCCTCATTTACCTCCACCCATCCCCCTCCCTCCTGCAATACCCACACTGTTGTCCGTTACTATGAGTCATGAGTCCTTTTTCTTTACTGCTTGATGCCTCTATTCCCCAAACCCCCACCCTAGACCTGTCAGCCTGCTCTCTATGAATCTGTCTCTATTTTGCTTGTTAGTCCAGTTTCTTCATTAGATTCCACAATTCCACCACATATGAGTGAAATCATAAGGTATTTGTCTTTTTCTGACTGGATTATTTCACTTAGCATAATGTTCTCCAGATCCATGTATGCTGTCACAAAGAATAAAAGATCCTCCTTTTTACAGCTGCATAGTATTCCATTATGTAAATGTACCACAGCTGTTTTATCCACTCATCTACTAATGGACACTTGGGCTGCTTTCAAATATTGGCTATTGTGAATAACACTGAAATGAACATAGGGGTCCGTATATTCTTTCAAATTAGTGTTTCAGGTTTGTTCAGCTAAATTCCAAGAAGTAGAATTACAGGGTCATAAAGCAGTTCCATTTTTAATGTTTTGAGTTATCTCCATACTGCTTTCCACAGTGGCTGCACCAGTCTGCATTCCCACCAACAGTGCAAAAGGGTTCCCCTTTCTCCACATCCTCACCAGCACTTGTTTCTTGATTTATTTATGATGGCCATTCTGACAGGTGTGAAGTGGTATCTCATTGTGGTTTTAATTTGTATCTCTCTGACAGCTAGTGATGCTGAGCATGTTTTCATGTGTCTCTCAGCCACCTGTATGTCCTCTTTGAAGAAATATCCATTCAGGTCTGTTGCCCATTTTTTCAATTGGATTGCTTATTGGTGTTGAGTTTTATAAGTTCTTTATAAATTTTGGATATTAACCCCTTATCAGATGTATTGGCAAATATGTTCTCCCATTCAGTGGGTTGTCTTTTCATCTGGTTGATGGTTTCCTTTGCTGTGCAAAAGTTTTTAGTTTGCTGTATTCCCATTTGTGTGCTTTTTTCTTTTGTTTCCCTTGCCTGAGGAGATACATCAGAAAAAAGTAGTGGTATGAGCAATGTCCGAGATTTTACTGCCTATGTTTTCTTCTATGATTTTTATGGTTTTGAGTCTAACATTTAAGTCTTTAATCCATTTTATATTTATTCTTGTGTGTGGTGTAAGAAGGTGGCTTGGTTTCATTTTTAGCTTTTGCATTCAGATCTATGAAACCATCTTGAGTTCATCTTTGAATGGTGTGAAGTGCGAGTCAAGGTCAATTTTTTCCCTATAGAGTATCCAGTGGTCCCAGTACCTGTTGTTGAAAAGACCATCTTTTCTCTATTAAATATCTAACTTGGCACTTTTGCTGGAAATTAATTGACCATATACGTGCGGGTCTGTTTTTTGAAACTGTCTTTTGTCCCAACTAAAAGTCATTTTCTTTTTCCTCTTCTTGCCAGCATTGTGAAATTACACTATTTAAAGGGCTTTTAGTTCATATTTATCCTGGCACCTCTGATACACATCTCCTCACCCTGGTCACCATCTATGACATCGGGAAGGAGGGCATTTGGTCTCCTCTGCTAGGCTCCCTGCCTTTCTCCTCCCCTCCACCAACACTTCGGACACCGACATTGGCTCCCTGCCTTTAAATCAATTAACACTGGACTGACCTGAGGTTCTCATCTCTAACGAGTAATGAGAAATGAATAGGTAATCACAGTCACCGGCACCAGTAACAACAGCTAACATGTCTAGCATGTGTTGTCACTGATCTAAGAACTTTAAAAGAAAAAAAAATGAGACAGCTCTAATAGCATAATTAATAAAATATGCTTTTAAAAAAGTTATTTCACTGCCTCAACAAACTTAGGAAGTATGAATTATTATGCTGATTTACATAAGAGGAATCTGAGGCCCAGGAGGACTGTGTGGGTTGTCCAAGATCATACATACAGTGAGAAGTTGAGCTGGGACACACACCAAGTCTGTCTCCAGAGCTTTATACCTGACCAAAATGCTGGGCTGCCCAATCGCCCACCAAACGACTCTTAGAAAGCATTTTTTGGCCAAGGAAACGGAAATCCGGGGTTAAGCTGGAAGCAGACTGGGGCGAAACTGTGTCTTCCTGGACTTGGGTACTTCCTTGTTTTGGTCTCCGCCCCCCCCTGGAAATCTCCAGATTGCTCAGGCCCCAGGCCGTAACACTCTGTGCCTCCAGGGAATGGCAACCCATTCGAAGCCTCCGCACAACTCACCAGATCAAACCACTTCTAATCGGACCTATTCTCCACCACCTGTCATGGCGGGAAAGTCACTTGATGAAGTCTTCCAACAGTCCCCCTCCAGGCATATTCCAATGGACATTCCCTGAGCCTCACGTAGAAAACGTTGCGTTAAAACATGCGAACATACGTATTAGATACAATACTATCTCCTCTATGGGTTTATAAATATTATTATTAAGTAATATTTATTAAATCTGATAAGTTTCTCTACAGAACAAATATTATACGCGTAACTGATCCTAATGCTCACTTTGCCCCTCCTTCTACTTACTTTCTTTTTTCCTTCATGTAGTTAATAAATGTATTGTTGGTTTATTTGTCCAACACCGTGGTATTATGGTTTAGAGAAAAGGGCCTTTATTTTGGAGTCAGGGATCTTGAGTTCTAGGGCCCTCTTTGTCATTTATCAGCTGGATGACCTTCAGAAATTATTTCACTTCTCGGAGCCTTTTTCCTAATCTGTAAGGGGGAATGATAAAATAACCGACTCTCATTGCATAGCTATGGGAGTTCGCAAAGACAGAAAAATTTTCTGAAAATTCTAATCTTTCTATAGAAGCTATAGAAGAGAACTTGAATTTCAGACTCAAAACAGGTATATTCCCAGCTTTACCCAGTACATTAAAGAGTGTGTGATAACAAAGCCGCATGGAGGAGCTGGGTGTTGGGAAGACCAACCCAGCAGCTAAGAGAGTGGCTGCTGACCCCAGCCTGGCTGGTACCTCATCCATTCACATTTTTTCTTTTTTCCCAGCAAAATCACCAGTTATTACAAATCATGGCCCTTCTTGAATAATCAAACTCAAAATCGTCCATGATCAGATTTCAGAGATTTAAGTAGAGAGGGTTTTGGGTGACAGGGAAAGAGAATTCTTAAAGACGGATATAATAAATCACCTGTCTCATTCATTCATCCCGCGAACAACGTTCACTGGCAATCTGCAGAGTTCTCTGCTAGACAGCATTTTAGAGGTCGGAGATATAAAAATGAAGAGGGTTAATGGTGCTTCCAAAGCTCTGGGAGGAATTGGAGGGGGGCTAGGGAATCTGGCCGGCAAAGCCTGAGTGAGGGAGCGGAGGAAATCCGTCTTCGGGACGGCTGAGGGGCAGCAGGGCCGAAATGCCCCCGAACCCGCCTCTTGCTGCAAGACTCAGTTCCAATCACCAGCGAGCTCACTGTCGAGTGGGGGAGACAGAAGTAGAAACCAAGGATGACAAGGATGTGTGACAGTTGTAGGAAGGAGATGAGCATGAACTCACGCGCACACACGCGCGCGCACACACACACACACACACACACACACAACACCGACGCCAACGGAGAGAGGAGCCACGCAGGGAAGAGGGCCGCAGCCTGAGGGAAGGCACGGGAGCCTGTACAATTCGTTAGTCTGTCAGTCTACGCCTCGGTGTCTCTCTGAATCTCTCTTTCTCTCTCCCTTTCTCAACGTCTCACTTGGCATGACACTTTATAGTTCAAAGGTACTTTCATATTTTAGGATAAAGAGGTTGCGGTATAGGGTTATGGCCAAGATCAAGGCGTAGGTAGAGACACTGCACTTCCTCCCGCAACCAAAAGAAGGGTAACAGCCAATTTAAAAACAAAACAAAACAACAACAAAAAAAACAACCAGAACTGCCAGAAAAATCCAAATAACTAACAACTAAGGAAGTTGAGCAACTAAGTAGTTAAAGAAGAAACATTCATCCAGACTGGTAAGAGGGGTGGAGACGGGTGACCAGGGTGGAGAGGACGTGTGGCAAGGTGGCAGACTGGGCAGGTGAGGCAGTGGCTGGCAGATGGGATTGCCCACATTTGGAAGCAGATAAGCAGGGAAGAACAACTGGGGAGGGAGACAAGCCACGCAACCCCGAGTTCCAGCGAGGGAAACTAAGGCCTCAAAATCTCTGGCTGTAAAAACCTGTGGGGTTTGTGGCAGCGGGAAGGACTCCCAGTCTCACAGGAGAGTCCACTGGAGATGCCCACAGGATCCTAGAACACGCACAAGCCCACGCACCTGGGAATCGGCACCTGAAACATCACAATCCACTTCTGGGAAGTGAGGGAAGCGACAGAAAGTGGGGGAAGAGTGGAACAAGGAAGTAAGCAGCATTCTTCCCTCTCGGACCCCTCCCCAACATACAGTGCCAAAACACAGTGACATTGCCCCACCTTGACCAATACCTAAGGCTCCACTCCTTGGTAAGTAACAGGTGCACCAGGACAAAGAAATACGGCCCAAATGAAAGAACAGATCAAAACTCCGGAAAAAGAACTCAGCGATGAGCAGATAGTCTATCAGATGCGGAGTTCAAAACACTGGTAATCAGGATGCTCACAGAAATGATTGAGCTCAGTCACAAAATGAAGGCTACGCTAAGTGAAATAAAGGAAAATATACAGGGAACCAACAGTGAAGGGAAGGAAACAGGACTCAAAGCAATGATTTAGGAAAAAAAAAGGAGAGGAAAAAAAGGAGAGGAAACACACACACACACTGTATGGACAATTACAAACTAAATTGTTAATGATCGCTATCTTTGAGTAGTTGGATCATATTTGATTTTTTCCTTCTTTTTGCTTAAGTATGTACTTTCCCTCCAGTAAGTATGGAGAGCTTATATAATTTAGATAATAAATATATAGTTCCACTTAGTACTAAACAGTCAAAAATACAGTCAATGGATAGCAAAATGTAGCAGACTTATAGAACAATGGAATCTTTTCAACAAGTGCACGCTAGAGATTTCAGACTCCTTACTGAGGCTAAACAGTATCATTTTAAACAAATACATGTTAACTCAACAAGCCTTGATATATAGCCAGAGAGAATTACTTAAGAGAGAGTGCTGGCTGGTGAGCACCAGAAGATATGCTCGTTTTTAAGTTTTCCTCTATCTATGACACAGGACCATACAAAGGTGTAAAAGACTCAGATTTTGCGGCAAAGTGCTTATTTAGTGGAATTTAACTTTACGGGGATGGTAGTGGTTAGGATTTGAAAGTAAAAATGGTGCCAAGTCACAATAACCCCTAAAAATGCCCTTCTAAATATTTTGTCCACAGAGATGCCACACAACCGCATTTATAATAGAGTGAGTTTCTGCTAACTCTGAATTGGTTTTCTAAAGTTCTCAATGAATTCTTCAACTTCACGGAGAACTTTGGTTCAAGTCGAGCTGCCACCACTGTCCTCTCTCCTGGCTCTCTGCTCCTTGCAGTCACTCATCACCCTTCAGGCCATCCTTGCCGTGACCCGCAGGCTTCACTGCTCAGGAGCATCATTGCTCATCACCTTGTTATATTTTTTTTTATTCTCCCTCTCCTTATTTCATTCTTATCATCCACATAAATTCACATTGTGCACACATGGTGCCAGTTAAGAGGGTAATGTTTATGCTCAAATAACCATTGAACAAGACCAAATTGAGTTGTGTTAACAGAGATGAGCACCTGGGGTAGGTCGGGAAACAGTTTAGGAAAATGTCAGCTGGGCTTCTTCTGAAATGTATACTTTAATTGCCCATTGTGCGGGGAAGGTTGCGTGCTGGAGGCCGGGCATACGACATGACCCCGAGGGGCGCTGCCTGCTGCCCTGTGGAAGTGGGAATGACAGTGTGGGACACAGCATTCATCTGACAATTACACAAGTAAACGTAAAATGGTAAGCAAAGGAAGGAAATACAGGAGGTATGAGCGTATGTGTAGACTTCAGGAAATAGGCCAAGCCAGGAAATTTACTCAGTAAATTTCAGAGTAAGTCATTATATATATATATATATATATCTCCAATGTACGTTCATCGGGCAGAAACAGAAATCACATTTTCTGAGAGTTCACCATGCACTGGGCTGTCTGAGATATGGTCTTTATTTATATTATATCACAAGCAACCCTTCAAACACATTGAAGAGGTTGGCGTGATGAAGACAGTTTTCAAATGAGTGTGGAGGCTTAGAAAGGTAAGTGATTTGACTCAACCTGGAAAGGTAGGATGAGCCAAGAAAGCCCCCAGGGTTAGGTTGCAGAACTTCTCCGAGAGTGGGGGAGTTGCGAAGGCTTCTGGGCAGGGGTGTGCCTTGATGGAAAGTGTGCTTTAGGAAAGTTGATTGAGATGTGAAAGGAAAGACCTGGTGAAGGGAATCAGGAAGCTACCTACCAAGCGAGCGTAGACCAAAGCTGAGGAACACTACCTGCCTGGGAGGGAAGGCCTGGGCCTGGGAAGGGTGTGGTGAGGAGATCACATGAACACATATTTTATTTTTTAAATTCCCAGTGTACAAAATACTGTAACATAGGAACAGATATCTATCCTGAGCCTTAATTTGGCTGCCAAATTTTATAACTTATAAAATAAAAATGTTTAAAGTTCTACTGTCAAAGGCAATTCAAGTCAAATATGGATAAAATGCATGGACCAGTAATAAAACAGGCCACGATCATTGCTGTTTTTTTGTTTGTTTGTTTGTTTGTTTTTACTTGTTGTAAGACAGTTACTCCATTTGATTATTTAAGGCATAATTAATTCCTACATCCTACAAATGACAGTCTTCGTTTTCAAATTGGTCTTATTTTAGCTTCAACTCTGGGCTGGCTCGCTTGGCGATGTCTTAAACTGAGTCTTTCCTACACCAGTCTCACGGATGGTTTTGAGAGTTTATTGGGTGAGAGCCCTGCCACCCAGTTGCAAGTTCAGGGAAAGAGCTAGGCCTCAGGGGTGCGGGGTGGGTGGGCCTGACCCCCTTAAAAACTCTACCCCCATGTTCACCAGTGGCAGCTCACCCTGGTGCTGTGGGATGCAGCAAGCAGCATCTCTACTGTGAAGGGGGCTCCTTAGAGTGTGTGGGCACCGTAGGCTGGGCCACAGGGGGGGAATCTGGGAAGGTGGACCCAGCCCTGGCCCTGGCCTGAGGGTTTGCAAGTTTGTTTCTTTTTTTAACTATATTTTATTGATTATGCTATTACAGTTGTCCCATTCTCCCCCCATCATTCCCCTCCACCCTGCACAGCCCCTCCCACCCACATTCCCCTCTTTAGTTCATGTCCATGGGTCATAAGTTCTTTAGCTTCTACTTTTCCCACACTATTCTTGCCCTCCCCTTGTCTATTTTCTACCCACCGTCTATGCTACTTGTTCTCTGTACCTTTCCCCGTCTCTCCTCCTCCCACTCCCCTGTTGCTAACCCTCCATGTGATCTCCATTTCTGTGGTTCTGTTCCTGTTCCAGTTGTTTGCTTAGTTTGCTTTTGTTTTAGGTGTGGTTGTTAATATCTGTGAGTTTGCTGCCTTTTTACTGTCCTATTTTTTATCTTCTTTTTCTTAGATCAGTCCCTTTAACATTTCATATAATGAGGGCTTGGTGATGATGAACTCCTTTAACTTGACCTTATCTGAGAAACGCTTTATCTTCCCTTCCATTCTAAATGACAGCTTTGCAGGATAGAGCAATCTTGGATGTAGGTCCTTGACTTTCACGACTGGGAATACTTCTTTCCAGCCCCTTCTTGCCTGCAAGGTCTCTTTTGAGAAATCAGCTGACAGTCTGATGGGAACTCCTTTGTAGGTGACTCTGCCTTTATCCCTTGCTGCTTCTAGAATTCTCTCCTTCATTTTAATCTTGGCTAATGGAATTATGATGTGCCTTGGTGTTCCTCCTTGGGTCCAATTTCTTTGGGACTCTCTGAGCTTCCTGGACTTCCTGGAAGTCTATTTTCTTAGCTAGAATGGAGAAGTTCTCCTTTATTATTTGTTCAAATAAGTTTTCCACTTTTTGCTCTTCCTCTTCCCCTTCTGGTACCCCTATAATTGGGATGTTGGGACGTTTAAAGATGTCCTGGAGGTTCCTAAGACTCTCCTCATTGTTTTGAATTCTTGTTTCTTCATTCTTTTCTGTTTGTTTGTGTCTTTCTTCCTTCTGGTCCACTCCATTAATTTGAGTCCCAGTTTTCCTCCCATCACTATTGGTTCCCTGTGCATTTTTCTTCATTTCACTTATTATAGCCTCCATTTGTTCCTCTAATTTGCAACCAAAATCAACCAATTCTGTGAGCTTCCTAATCACCAGGGCTTTGAACTGTGCTCTGATAGGTTGGCTACCAGTGCTATGAGCTCTGCATCTGATAGGTTGACCACCTCCTGGTGGCTCAGATGAATGAGCTCCAGGACCCAGGTCTGTTCTCCCTTTTGAGCCATCCTTGTTTTGTTTTGTTTTTGTCTGGTCGCGGCTGTTACGTAGTAAGGGGCGGAGCCTTAGGCGTTCACCAGGGCAGGGCAGCCCAGTCGCTGGGTTGTGATGCTAAATGTGGGGGCAGGGTCCGAGAGGGAACAATGGCGCTTGCTCCGCTCTCTTTTGCGGATCCCCGTCCCTTCAGCCTCTTTCCCCTATCAAATTGGGCCCTTCTGGTGCTGATTCCCATGTGGGTGGGCCTGCGCACACTCCAGGACCCCATGTGTCTCCCCAACGAACTCTCCTGTGAGGCTGGGACTCCCTCCTGGCACCTCAGCCCTTACAAGTGTTTTCAATTGGTGCCTTTAGGCTTTACTTCCCAGCGCTGGGGCCCTGCATGGCACAGTCTGTCTTGCTGCTGTTTTCTCCTGGTTTACCTGTGCATGAAAATGTGTCTGCGGTCCACCGCCCTGTGCGCCACTTGGCCTCCATGTGACCGGCAATGCCGCCTGCACACCTAGAGTGACTCAGCGCCCACCACGTTCAGACTCCACCCACCAGGGACTCCACCAGCCGCTGACCCCACCCCTCTTACTGGTCTGGGTGAATAGTTGTTGTCGGACTCCTGCACAATTCAATTTTCTCTCTGTCCTGGTTGGGTTTTCTTTTCTTTTTTCTTTTTTCTGGTTCTACATTTTCGTTGTCCTTAATCTTGGTTGTGAGAGGAGGCACAGCGTGTCCAGCTACGCCTCCATCTTGGCCGGGAGTCACTTTGCAGGTTTTGAGCTGGTCCTCCAGGCACGTTTGGGCTCAGACTGCGGCCAGCCCCGTGTGTGGTGATCTCAGCCAGGCCCCCAGCACGTGCAAAGTTTATGGTGAAATTGTGTGGTGTTTGGTCAGGGGTGTCAGCGAAAAGCCCAGAACTGAGGCTCTGAGGACCTCAGCACACATTCCCCTTTGTGCCCAGCTCGGGAAAACGGCCCAGCAGTGATAAGGTTTGGACCGGCCGTTCTGGGGCAGTGGAGGGGTAGTCAAGGGTCATCCTTCTGCAGCAGCGCTGGTGGTTCTCTGGAGCCTGTGGGGGTTGGGGTGGGGGGACATCCAGTCCCCACCCATGCGCCTGGGACTCAGAATCTGCATTTTCAACAAGACCCCAGGCAATTCCTGCTCACGCTAAGGTGGGTCTCCTGGGTGTGTTGCAGGTGAGGAACCCAGAATGATGAATATTGATGAACTGATGTAGAGTCATCGGAATCCCAAAGGAGACAAAGTTACATTTCTAAAAAAGCCGAAGCAGGACAAAGGAGGGTTTATAGTCTTAAGAGCATTTAATTGACAGTATTTAAAACAGAACAAAACATGACTCTAGGATCACAGTGGCCCTGCTGCAGGCGCTGCTAAGTGGGCCTCCACACGCCTCTGCCCCTGGGGGAAACCTATTGAAAGAATGTGGGAGTGACTTTTAAGTTCCCTGACTTCGGGACAACAAAGCCCTTTCTGAGAATCTGATAAAACTCTTGTTGGCTACCAAAGGGGAAGACACCTTTTTTCTCTTACTTTTAAATAAGACAGCGTTTAATGTCAGGTTCTTCAGCCTGCTCCAGGCCGGGAACGCTGGGTGAGCAGGAGAACCCGATTTCAGAATGCCGCGTATTGGACCCAGACACTCGGCTTAGCCACTGAGGACAAAAAACAAAGCAGGCCTGTCTCTCCTGCCCGAAATGAGTAATAGTAATCCCTACCTCGCAGGGTTGTTCGGATCACATGTGTGAATATGTACAAAGTAGTGAGACAGGAGCCAGGTACGGAGAAAGCTTTGTATATTTTTTGTTTACAAAACAACCTATTTAGTGTCCAGTTTTGCTCACTGCCTGCGAACTTATCACCTTAGAATCAAATCCATGCTTCTTGTCCCCACCAGGCCCGATGTGACCTGCCCCGTCCTATCTGCCACTTGTCCCTCCCCGCCCTTCCTGGGACACCGGCCCCAGCCTGCCTGCTGCCCCTCCATTGTGACAAGCCCATGCCCACTTTGTGGCCTTGCCCGGGCTCCTTTTGAAACCTGATCTTGGCACAGGAGGCATCCTTGTGACTGGAGTCTCAGCCCCACACCCCCCCCTTAGAGAGGTCCTCACTTCTAGGAAGTAATCCGCCACTCTTTCCAGGCACTCTGGACCTTGTACATTTTTTATTCTCAGCACTTCCCACTCCCGAACATCCTGGTTTGCTTGTTTCCACGTTTACTTGCTGAGTCCCCGTGTGAACATGGTGGCTCCCGAAGGGCTCACTCTTCTCGCTGCCATCTTTCCCAGGGCCTCGCGTAGGCCCCGGACATAGGCCCACGCCCAAAGAACATTTGCTGAATGAATGAGGAGAGCAATGGAATAAGAAATGGCCCAGGGAGACTGAAGGCTTCTCGCCTTTGTCTGAGGTGAGGGCAGAGGGGAGGAGGGAGGGGTAGGGGAACCTGGAGAGTCCCCTTCCCGGACTCCCTCAACCTCCTGGTGCCTCTAACACACACTGGGGGTTCTCTTGTTGACACTTGTTCCCCAGGGTCCTTCCTGCTCCCTAAGGAAGAAGCTTGTTCTTTTGAGACTTTTATCTGTGCTTCATATCTCACCAGACAAGCGTACAATAGATTCACAATAAAAACATCAGGTGAATGAACAGATGTAAATACACACACACACACACACACACACACTCTTCAAGTTGATATAGTAAAGTAATTAAGGTTTGTCTTTGGAAAATAGCAGATTTTTAGTTAAGGAAAGTTTGTTTTGGAGCCCCTTTAAAGCAGGGTCTGGAGATGGAAGGTAAAGTCTACTTTGGAACCTGGTGGCCCAGACTGGAAAACATTTAGGGGGCAGGTAGGAACTGGGGGCAGGACGCCACGGAGCGAAGTCCAAGGCCGGAGAAGGTATGCTGGTTGCTTACGGGGGGAGAAGGCTGGAGGAAAGAGGCAGGTCCGCTGGGAGGGACACCTGCCTGCCCGCCTTGGTCCTGCAGTGTTGGGTAACCAGTCCAGCCAGGACTAGTCCTGGGTACTGAGGGTGGGGGCCAGAGGGTGGGGTTGCAGGAGGCCTGGAATATCTTCTTCTGGGGTCAGGTTAGTTAGCAAGTAGTCTCTGAAGTGCCTTTACATAGATAGACGAGGGTGGAGGGAGAGGGAGGGGGGGAGAGAGAGAGAGAGAGAGAGAGAGAGAGAGAGAGAGAGAGAGAGAGAAGCCTCCCAGGGAGAGCAGAGGGAGGCTAGCAAGATACCAGCTCTCAGGTGACCTGTAAGAATGACAAGCCTTTCAAAGCCCCACCTGAAGGCCAATTGTTCTCCAATCTACAAGGTCGTTTTGGCTTTAGGCTTATCTAAATCCAGTCTTGGGGGCTGGGGGTCGGGAAGTGGGAGGACAAAGAGTCAGCTCACATAACAAAAGGGTTTTTTTTTTTTTTTTAGTTTGTTGTTTTTGTTTTTTGTGGCTGGAATTTAAATGCTTCAAAAATAAACTGTCTGGAGAAGTAAAGCAGAAGGTTGAATTTGCTTTGAAAACAGTCCCCCTAACCCATCCAGGGTAGGTGCTTGTTGGGACTCCTTTAAAACCCTATGTATGAGCATAAAAGAGAATTATGTTCTTCCATTCCTGACTTCGTTGGGAGTGGTAACTTTCCACACAGAGAATGGACAGTTTAATAGGATTAGGGAGTTTGGGGATCTGGCTGAGGTAAGACAAAAAGGAACATATTTTCCACATTGCGGAGTGTCTTAGGACAAGTCACTTAACCTATCTCTGCTGCAGTTTCCTCATTTGGAAAGTGGAGAGAGCCCCGGTTCTTACCTCATTTGTTCCTTTGGGAGGATTAAATGAGATACTGTGGGGGGAGCTTCACATTAGAACACGGGTACCACGGGGGCTGGATCATTGTAAGGGGCTCAAAGTCATTTCCATTCCACGGATAGTGCATTAGGCTTTTGGACACAAGGAGGAAGACAACGTCCCAGCCTTGGGGAATTGAGTCTTGAGGTGAAGACAGACCTACGGACGGACAATGACACCCCTGCGTTTGTGCTGTGGGACCTGACAGGGAGCAGCAGCCGGCTTTCCCTGTGGCCTCTTCTAACCGTGGTCAACGAAAACAGGCCGCATCTGGGCTGTTCGTCCCAGAACCTAGCACAGTGCCTGCCATGGAAGAGCTGGAAACTGCTTGTTGAGTGAATGGAACTAATTTAGACTTCTTGCCCATCAGTTTCAAGAAAAACTCACAAGGTACAATTTATGGTACAACATTGTAAGGCTGAACAGAAGCCGGGAAAGCCAAGGAAGGTTAGGGAGAGAAGGCTTAACCCCGTGGTCACTAAATATACACCACTGTCTCGGTGGCACCATCCTGTCCTCAACATGGGCAGTGGGTGAAGGAAGGGGAAAGGAATCTCATAGCCTAGGGGAGAAACAGAGGTAGGTGTGGCTACACTGCAAGGGAGCAAGCAAGCCGGGACCTGGAAACCTAAGGGCCAAATGGAGGGCTGAGGATAGAGAGGACCCGAAAAGGTAGGCCAGGGCCCCGAGCAGCTGGATTTGGCACCTGTGTGATTGTCCAAGTCCGTGGGGAGAGAGAACAGCTGGTACAGCAGCAGCATCCCAAGGTGTCTTGGGTTTTATTTGGTTTCCTCCCAAACCTCATTGGGCCTCCCTGTGTCGGGGGCACACGCCCTGGAGGCAGGGTGCCCACCCCAGTCCCATCAACCTGTGCCCTCCGACAAGTTACTTAACCTTCCCGTGCCTCAGTTTCCCCAACTGTGACACAGGTGATCACTGTGCGAGGTAAGTTAATTCAGGTACAGGGCTGAGAGCCGAGCCAGCATGTAACAAGTGCTGGTGACATTCCAGCTGTTACCTCGTCACCTGGGCGATGTGTCCTTGTCCTGCACGTGAGGGTGCCTGGGCTGCAGCCACACTCATGGACTACGGGAAGCTTGTGTGTGTGTGTAGGGAAGAGGCCTGTGTGGGCATATGAGTATTTTGGAGAGAGGCCGAGTGGAAGGAGTGGACAAGTCTGGAGGAGGCCAGGAGCCAGGGAGGAGGAGGTTGTGGCAGAGTCTATGTGAGTGACAGGAGGTCTTGAGACCAAGAGCGGAGTGAGGAGCCGCAGGAAGTGGAGGTCAGTTGGCAAGGGTTACGAGTAGTTGGAGATAGGCAGCAAGGGTGGGTGTCCCAGTTTCCAGCTTACGGACTGGGAGGGTGGTGGGACCAGGGCTCAGGTGGAGAGGGTAGGAGAGGCGGGCTTGGGCTGGGGGTCCGTGATGATAACTCTCGTATTCCACGTGGGAACATTGGCTTAGACAGATTTCCTGCTCAAAATTTGTCAATGAGCCACTTTGCTGGATAAATGGGACTCTAGTGGTGCTGACCTCCTAGGATTAGTGTAAAGACTAGTTTAATGTAAATCAAACATTCAAGACCTAGTGAGTGTGCACACAGTAAGTACCATGTGAGTGCTTGCTATCATAATTAATTATGATTCTGTATAGTAACTAATGTGACTTTCAAAGCCCTCTGTCTGTCCTCTGCCCATGTCCCGACTCACCTAGCCCCCCTCGTCTGGCTTACGTAAGAGTTGCTCCAGTTCACTGAGGACACTGGCCTTCTCTCCTCCAGACTTGAGAACTCTCCACCCTCCCTTTTTTCTACTTAACTGCATTCCTTCTTCATGTCTCAGCTAAGATGTCATTCCCTCTAGAAACTTTTCCGTAACTCCTGAAGCCTGGTTTGGGCGAGGGATCCTCCTATGTAGTTTCGTGGTCCTTATGACACCATGCCTGTGAATCTCGGGGTATTGGGAGGTCCTAGAAGGCAAGACCATGGCTCTCTCACAGAACATGGTCTTCCTAGCACAGTGTTCGTCCATAGGGGTTCAGTCTACATATTTTGTTGAGATGAATGAATGAATGGGAGGGACTTTGGAGGAGAGGTCTGCCTGGGAGATACAGGAGAGGGTCCTCAGCAACGGGTGACATTTAAATCACGAGACAGATGAGATTATCAATGTGGGCCTTCTTCATGCTTGATCTCTCATCTTTGACCTCTTACATTTTTCTGGAAACAGTTTGCTGCGGCTCCAAGAACATCACTCCGTTATACCCGTGCTGCTCCTTGGGCAATAGATCATCTCTGATCTCCTCCCTCACTGCCTTTCACACCAGCCACCCCTTGGCATGCGTTTTCCCTGTAATTGATCTCCACATCCAGCCTCAACTCTGTTTCTGAACTCCTGACCTGTATTTTCAACTGCTCGTAAATACTCCGACCGCACCTTTCACAGCAAGCCAGGTGGAACAGGTCGTTATTTCCACCCTCCTTCCCACACCTCAAACCAGGCTCCCCTCCTCACAACCAGACCGAGCTTCATTAATAGGATCCCCGTGCTCACAGCCTCCAAACTACCGCCAAGTCTTACAGGTTTCAATTCCGCCTCCCTCTCCCCGCCCTCCACATCCTTCCTCTTACGTATCTTGCCATTTCTGATTCTGGAACTCTGGAATTTGACTTCTCATTTCGTTTTCATTGTCGCTGTTACCATAGCTTCTTAATGGGCCTGTCTGTCTCCAGGTGACTTTCTAAAACACAAGTCTGATCAGGCCGCTTTCCCACCCAAAGACCCTCAAAGGCTGCATGTCCTGTGGAGCGAAGCCCAAACTCTGGGGCCTTCAGTGTCTGCACAGTCTGGCCCCAGCGTCGTCCCCGCCTCATCTCTCCCAGCCGATGCCCCAAACACCCTCCAGCTCCACCTCTGCCTTATAGTGGAAGTAGTTGTTGAGCTTTCCCTCTGTAGTCTCAACTCCAGGTGTCAGGAGCAGCCCTTGGGAATCTCGGTATGTGACGTGCCTAGCAAAGTGCTGAGAAATGAGTCTTCTGTGAATAATTGTCAGCATCACTTTTGGAGAGGGCATCTCACCCCTCCTAACCTGACGTCTAGCTCACTGTCCAATGCACAGCACACAGAATGCATGCAGTAAAGATGGGGGGAATGGCCGACTTATTATAGAACGTCAGCCCCAGGAGGACAGAAACTCTATTTTTGAACTGAAACACATTCGACGTAAAACATTGTATAAATTTAAGGTGGACACGTAAATCTGGTATTTTTATATGTTGTTATGTGATTGCCATTGCAGCAATAATTACCCATAGGAACTGCATTCATTTTAGTATCTCTTGCCTAACAGCATCTAACATAATAGGTATTGAATAAACACTTGTTGAATGAGGGTGTGGATGAATTAATGAATGGATAGATGAATAAATGACACTCTTACTCTGACCCCCCTTTCATATGGAACTTGCCATCTTGGGCTTTAGCTCTAGCAGTGGGAAGATATTTGGTACCTCGGATATCATGTTGCTACTCTTGTTCGCTGGGCGCCTGAATCCGGAACACACAAAAAATGGCTCTTCTCCGCTCCGTCGCAGCGGGACTCATTTTAGACCGATGCGGCTTAACGTCAGTTGAATTTTATTAATTTAATTAGTTTCTTCTAGCTCAGTCTGTGGGCAGTAAAAGGAAATGTCTTGTCTCACATGTGATAAGGTCAATATTAGAAATAGAAGAAACTGGATGGCAAATGAACTTATATTAAACATTTTGTTTTGGGGGGGATTTCTGATTATGAAACAAGAGGCACTTATGTGCTTCTGTTATAAGGGAATCTGCATGAAATTCAGGCACATTGTGACAGGTGTGAGTTTCTGGGCCCCGCATCAAATGAGCTGAATCGGATTTTCTGGGGGTGGGACCTGTGGATCTGCATTTTCAGCAGGATTGACCCCTTATCTTGATACTATGCAGGCCCTAAAGGACAACAACTATTTTATTCCTTCTAGTACTTGGGTGTTAGAACTTTTCTATTCTCTTTCTCTTTCTTTTTAAAAATTATTGAAAATTATTTTTATTTTTCTCCTCTCTCTTTTATTGGCTGCTTTTATTAATCTCTTTGAAGTTTCCCCTCCCCGCCCCATAATTTCAACTATCACTTATAGCAGTTCTAACTACTCTTCTGAACTTGATTATTTCAGTGTTCACCATGGGGTCCTCTGCATAGTCAGCAAAGGCCCAGGTGATTCTGCTGTACTCCGAAGTTCAAGAGCAGCTTAATGGACACTTTTTTTGGTTCCCTTTCTCCCCCACCTAAATCCTGACTGGTTCAGAAGGAAAATTGAGAAAATATAGGGCAAGGGACACACATGTCATCCGCTGTGGTCAATTTAGCAGCAGGTGTTACTTCAATGGCTACAAAACAATGGCTATGAAGTCTGTTCATTAAAACACCATTAATAAGTACAAAACGCATTGCAATTCAATGATAGGTATCTGTTTTGGGTAAATGTTTCCCATCGATTGTCTTACCTCCCACAGCATAGATCCCGGCCCAGGCTCAGGTAGGACCTGGGTAGTCCCTTGAACGGGGTTAGGCTGTAGTAAGGGCAAGAGAAGAAAGGAACCAAAGTGAAGTCAAAAGCAAAGCCAGGCAGCTTTGTGGAGCTAAGACATTGGCCGGTAATGCCCCAGTCTAGTTACGCGGGAGAATTATCAGGGCGGCTTCTCACCGGTCTCACCCCAGGCCACGTAAATAGGAAACTCTGAGAGTCTGAAAACCACTAAGGTTGGCTGGGATGAGGACCCACAGGAACAAAGGGGCCACCATGTAGATGGTGAGCCCTCAGCCTCTTGAGCAGCAGGGAGCTCTCAAGGCTACGGGTCCAGGTCAGATACCCAGCAAAGCCCTACCGTCTCAGTACAGCTGAGCACCAACTAGCTTCACCATTACACAGAGAGATATAGTGATGTCAACGCTGTGGGATAAAGAGGAGAAAAGTGGGAAAACAAAAATGCCTTTTGAAGAATCTATCTTGAATATGTGCTGTTTAATCATTTAATTCTCACTAAGGGCCAACACTAGTATTACTTAGTGTCTTCATTTTACAGATGAGAAAATAATCTCGGAGCAATTTAAGTAACTTCCTCAAAGTGACTCAGCCAGTAAGTAGCACAGTCAAGGTTCAGACGCATACCTGTTGGCTCTAACACCCATATTCTTCCAATCTATTTTGTTGTCTGTTGTATCAAAAGAGGAAGAAAAAAAAACATTTTGTCTGAGTTCTTGGAATTTTTAGTCTGTGTAGGGAGGGAAAGTGTAGGTGTAAAGATGAAGGACCATGCCAAGTGTCCAAGAAGGGGTTAAGCATGTGGCTGAAAGAAAAAAGGGGAAGTTGGGAATCATTTCCTGCTGAAGGCAGGGTCTCCTGGAAAGCTTCCTGACTATGGGCCTCCAAAGCTGGTAACAGCCTTCAGACAGAGACACCTGACATCTCTGTCTGAAGGAAAGGCAAAGATGGGGCATGGAGGAGAGGAGGGGAGTCATCATAAAGACTGTCAAATTTGGGAAGAGTCCCAAAAGAGGGGACAGCTGTATTCACCTAACTCAGGAAGAACAGAGGGCCTGGGGTTTGGGTGTGCAGAGTTCAAGGTGACAGCAGGAGATGAAGAGCCTCATGAGGCTGATGACAGATCAGAAGCTGTCAACTCCGAACAGATCTGAGCAAGGTCCTGGCCTGCAGCTCAAATTTAGTAGCCATCTGTCTAGGCATGAGGGTTGGAGCATGAAGTGTTCTACTTGAGTGGATCCCTATTAAATGTCAATTGCATGAGCATCAATGGGGTTTGTTTGTGCTTCCCCCCCCCAAAATGGCATCAGAAAATGTTGGATAAATTGGGTATAAACATTGTATAACATTGAGTTTTGGGGTTACATCTGGTTAAACAAAGCACAGAGATTGCTAGCTGGTTCAATAGCTAAAAAACGACTTACACATTACTACAAAGCTACTTCGAAGGCAATTTTGAAATACCAGCTTTGAGAGTTTTTTTCTATAGACTGGAGGATTCATGATTAAACTCAATTGCTTCATGCTAGATTTCTTTCCTGGCATTTATTTTTCTTCTGGTTATATTTCACACACTTAATAGTGTCTAATGACTCAGGGTTTTGTGCAATTACCACCCATGATTAGAATCCCTCTCATGGGGTTTTGTTCTTCACACAGGCCCTCTGGAAGTAAAGGGAATTTATCATTATTCATGAAAGTTCCTCTATAAGCTGTAAAAAAAAGTTAGTAGACTTTAAAAGAAATTCATCATTCATTCGTGTCTCTATTTGTAGCTAGAAAAAAAGATAAGAATAATTTAGAATCCTTTAAAAATTCCAATAGTTTCTTGTCTCAAAAAGAGCCTTTCTTTCCTTCAATTTTAGAATGTTTCAGAAAAAATGAAAATTAAAATTGGAGGCATTTTTTAAAAATTCCTTGACATGCTTGGTTTTCTCCTCCCTAGGTGTGAAAGTATTTTAGTGAAAGTTTCATGACAACTTTGTCAATAATTAGTCCTCTATTTCTTTGAAAAGTTTGACAATGTGAGAGTAACAATTATAGGCCGTAAAATACTCCCCCTAATTGTGCAAGGGCTCCTTCTTCCCCAGCCCAGTTAGGATGAACTGGAATGTGCTGAAGTCACATTCCAGCACTTTCTACCAACCAGGACTTCAGAGAGAATGGATGGGAATCTTTCTGCTGTAGAAAGAGGACTGGGGGCGGGGGGAGGGGGGCAGGCAGTAGAAAAGGAGATGGGGCAGGAAAATGAAGGCCAAACAGGACAAACAAACAAAACAGAGGAAATCAAACCAGAGGGAGGCCGATCACAATAAGAGAGAATGATCAAAAAGCAGAGAAGACATCAATCAGTAAGGCCGAGGGCTGGGACTCACATGGAAGGAAGAGGAACACACTCTGAAGCTACACACTGTTCATTCACCGGGACTCTCCTTTCTTCTTTTCTCCACCAAGGAAATATAGTTGCAAATCCAATGGAAGAGTTCTTCATTGATCTGGCTAGTGGATGGCTGAATGGAAACTTAAGAAGTAAATCATGAAATTCTTACTGAGATCTACTTTATAAACTCTTTAAAATTAGGGCAGGGTTCTACAATGAATTTAAAACTTTTTTCTAATAACTTTTTACTTTGAAATTTTTTTAATGCTCTAGTTTGCTCTTGAGTGATGGGATTGGTTTTGAGAGGTGAACTCACTGTGCTATTTTGCCCCAAAGCCCCCAGATGTTTTTTCTTAACAACTTCATTGAGGTACAGCAACATACCATAACATTCACCAGTTTTAAATATACAATTCAGTTTTCTTTGATTAATTTGTACAACCATCCCTCTAATCCGATTCTAGAACTTTGCTGCCACTCCAGTAAGATCTCACTGCCCATCTGCCATTCGTTTCCGTTCCTACCCCAAGCCCCAGGCAACCACTGATCTATTTTCTGTTTCTAAAAGTGCGACTATTCTGGATATTTCATATAAACGGAATTATACAATAGATGGTCTTGTGACTGGCTTTTTTCACTGCGCAATGTTTTTGCAGTTCATCCACGTTGTAGCAAATACCACTATTTCATTCTTTTACTGCTGAATAGTACTTGGTTATGCAGCTCCACTGTACTCCGTTCACCTAATCGGCATCTGATGGACCTTTGGACCGCGTCCGCTTTTTGGTTACTATGGGTAATGCTGCTGAGAACATTCCAAGTCCAAGTCTTCACTTGATCATATGGTTTCATTTCTCCGGGTTAGATGCCAAGGAGTAGAACCGCTGTATCACTTGGTAAAGTGAAGCTCAACGTTTTAAGAAATTGCCATGATTTTCCATTTTCCATTCTCACCAACAAGATATGAGAGCACAACAATGTATGTGTCTGTTGTTGTGTCCTTGCCAATTTATGTTATTGTCTCTCTTTATATGATATATATGTGTGTGTATGTGACACACGTATCACATTTTCTTTCCTTAAAGATTTTATTTATTTATTTTTTGAGAGGGGATGGAAGGGAGAAAGAGAGGGAGAGAAACATGAATGCATGGTTGCCTCTAGCATGCCCCCTACTGGGGACCTGGCCCGCAACCCAGGCCTGTGCCCTGACTGGGAATTGAACCAGCAACACTGTGGTTGGCAGGCTGGTGCTCAATTTAGTGAGCCACACCAGCCAGAGCTTTTTTTAAAAAAGAGATTAAAAAGCAAGTAGAAATAAGAGGCTATTGCTTTTTGTCCTATTATTTTTGCCTATACTTCGTTACATTTTACAGGGAAATCAATGAGTTTTTTTTTCAGTGAGTGGAATGACTGCTGGATTAAGAACTGAGTTTGTTTGTATATTGTATGCTCACTGCACTTTTTGGGAACTAACTATATTAAACAATCAGACAAAGCCCTTCTTCAAAAGCCACAGCGTAGAGCCATTTCTGAATCCCTCATTTACTTGTCAAATAAGTTCTAAAACTAATAAATTCAGCTGATCAATGCGGTCAGAAAAGGTGCTTGCGACGATTTCAGTATTCTTAAATTTATTAAGAATTGTTTTGGGGCCAACATACGATCCACACTGAAGAAACGCTCCACGTGTGCTTGAGAAGAATATGTGTTCTCACACGTGTGCTGCTGCTGAACGGAATGTTCTGAAAATGTCTAAGTCTATCCGAACTGACACGTAGTTTAAGCCCAAAATTTCCTTCTTAATTTCGTCTGTATGGTCTTTCCATGGTTGGAAGTGGGGTATGAAGCTCCCCGACTCTTATTATATTGCTGTCTATTTCTCCCTTTAGGTTCGTTAGGCACTCCTATGTTGGATGCCTAAATATTTACAAATGTTATATCTTTTTGTTGGATTGATCCCTTTATCATTATGTAATGACCTTCTTTGTCTCTTATTGCAGTTTTTGGCTTAAAGCCTACTTTGTCTGACATAAGTGTAGCCACCTCAGGTTTCTTCTGGTTTCCATTTGTATGTAATAGCTTTGCCTAAACCTTCACTTTCAGTCTGTGTGTGTCCTTGAACCTGATGTGAATCTCTTGTAGGCAGCCTATACTTGGGTCTTGTTAATCAAATTATTTTTACTCTTAGCCACTCTACGTCTTTTGATTGGAGAGTTTAGTCCACTTACACTTAAAGTAATAACTGATAGGTATGGACTTGCTATTGTGTTATTGTTTTCTGGCAGTTTTGTGATTCCCTCGATTCTGTCTTATTCTCTTCTTTTGTGATTTGGTAATTTTCTGTAGTAATATGCTTATATCACTTTATCTTTTCCATACATATTATAGATACTTGCTTTGTAGTTAACATGAGGCTTCCATAAAACATCTTACATTTATAACAGTCTGTTTTAAGCAGGTAATTCTGACCATACTAAAGCTCTACATTCTAATGTCCCAGCTTATCTTTTTACTTTGTATATCCATTAACAAATTGATGTAGATATAGTTACTTTTAATGCCTTGTTATTTAACCTCCATACTAAATTTGTAAGTGATTTATCTACCACCATTACAACATCAGAGTACTCCAAATTCAACTGTATATTTACCTTTACCAATGAGATTTTTAATTTTCATGTGTTTTTCTTTTACTAATTAGCATCCTTTTGTTTCAGCTTGCAGAAGTTTCTTTAACATTTCTTTTAAGACAAATTTAGTGGTGCTGAATTCCTTCAATTTTTGCTTCTCTGGAAAATTCTATCTCTGTCCATTTCTAAAGGACAGCTTTGCCAGATAAAGAATTCTTGATTGGTGTTTTTTTTTTTTTTCTTTCAGCACTTTGAGTATATCATGCCACTCCCTCCTGGCTTGCAAAGTTTCTGCTGATGGTCTTATGGGGGTTCCCTTGTATGTAACACGTTATTTTTCTCTTGCTGCTTTTAAGATTCTTTCTTTGTCTTTAACTTTGACAATTTAATTATGATGTGTCTCAGTGTGGGTATCTGTCTTTTAAATTATAGCCTTTTTAATGGGTATGAACTGGTATTGCATGTGATTTGCACTACCCTAATGATTAATGATGACAGGTATTTTTTTAATGAATGTATTAGCTATTCATGCATCCTCTTTTGTGAAAAATATATTCAAATCTTTTGCCCATTCAAAAACTACTGTTTTTTTTCTTACTATTGAACTGTAAGAGTTTTTTGTATGTTCTCAATAAATGTGCTTTTTTATCAGATATATGATAAAATATTTTCTCAGTCTACAACTTATCTTTTCATTTTCTTAATGGTGTATTTTAAAGCATAAAAGTCTTAAATTTTGATAAAGTCTAATTTATCAGTTTTTTTCTTTAATGTATTACATATGGTGGTGTATTTAAGAAATCTTTGCCTAAGTCAAGGCTATAAAGATGGCTTTTCTATGTTGTACTCTAAAAGTTTTATAGATTTCACCTTTACATTTTGATCTCTGATCCATTCTATATTAATTTTTTATGGTGTGAGGTAAGGATTTAAATACATCTTTTTTATCCAGTAATTTGCAGAAAAAAATTAGAAAAATAAATATTACATTTTCCATAATAATCAGGATTCATTGCACCATGTTTTCTTTCTTTTTTTTTTTTAACATTTTATTTATTTATTTTTAGAGTTGGGAAGGGAGGAAGAGAGGGAGAGAGACATCAATGTGTGGTTGCCTCTCAAGTGACCCCAATGGGGACCTGGCCCGCAACCCAGGCATGTGCCCTGACTGGGACTTGAACCAGCAACCGTTTGGTTCACAGGCTGGCACTCAATCCAACAAGCCATACCAGCCAGGGCCACGTTTTCTTTAAAATATTTAAACTACTTAATATTTTCTCATTTATTAATTTTTTTACTCCTCTTTTGTCTGTGTTGTTTTCTAGGATAAATACTAAAGGTAAAAAGTGGTCTCATCTGTGTTTTCCTCTGTATCTTCAGTGCCTTGAATGTGGTAGGTACTCAATAAATATTTAACGAGTGACCAAACGAATGAATGAAATACTAGGGTACTAAGTCAGTCAGGAAAAACAAAAATATCTTTCAGGGCCCCAGAAGGTGAGGGGGGAGTATTGAGTGAAGGTCCTGGAGCAGGACAAGCAGGCAGTAAGTACAGTGCTTGGATGAGGGCTTACCTTAGGTTTGAGGGCTCCTTCCATGTGACAGGGATCCAGGACCTGAGTCTGCCCCTGTGCATGTGCTGACAAAGTGTGGTAGTTAAGGGCATAGTTCCATATGAGGCATTATTCATTCACTTAATAAATCTATTTATGTCACTCCATTGTACCAGGCACTTTGCTAGGATCTGGAGATTCCGTGGTGGATGAGGCAGAGGTTCAATCTATCCTTATGAAAGGATCGGTTTCCAAGTACTTACTTGATACTGTTATGTAACCTCCCCCAGTCTGTTTTCTCATTCATAAACTGGGGGGAGCGAAGCAGATACCTCATTTGATTTTGTAGTTATATAAAGCGAAGACAACTGTTACCGTGTATAGTAAGAGTTCGAAACGGTATTAATGTGAATTGTCCAACCTGTCGGTGAGACAGAATTTATTGTACTATTCAGCCTCAATTTCCATCTAGATCGTATTAATTATTCTTGGAGAGTCACCGAGGGACAGAAAGTTAGTATTTTTGAAAATTTTTAAACTTTCTTCTTATGAAGACAATGCATGCCCTAGAGTAAAACACACAGCCAAACGGTACAGAAGCACTACAACAAAATGTCGACCCCCGCCCCCCCCCGGCCCCACACACAACCCTCTCCTCCGAGGTAATCGCTGTAAACAATTCTTTGTTTCCCCTCCCAGAAAGCCTCACGCATATGCAAGTATAAGAAGTATGCACATCCTTAGTAAATAAACAGCAAATGGAATCAGATACTACTAGCTGGTTATCACTAGCATGTTCACTTACTAGTGTAAACTGGTGTGTTTTCCAAGAGCATCATATGCTGTTCACATTCAGAAAGAGTATTTCTTAATATTCTGAACACAAGTTTTTTTAAAAGAAGCTCTCCGCAGCTTTTTAAGAAAGTCCACAGGCTACATCCTCGTCCCCCGTCACCCCCAGAACCCCCCAATCTCAGCCCCTATATCTTCAGCAGAGACTGACGCCTGCCCACCCACGCTTTCTTGGCCTGTGGTGGGCTGTGGTCACACCAGCAGCGGAGAGTCAGGGTGTGGGTGGGTGTGGGGGTGGCAAAGAAGGAAGGAGACAAACATTTTCCAGGAGTCATTGAGAAAGTGCAACGGGAGTAAAATCCAATTGACATAAGGCACTGGCACCCAAAAGTGCTTTATTACGTGTGTTTAAATAAAGGGTATCAGGAAGAACGCCCTACAGGGTTGAAAAGGTGGTGGGTACAGGTACACCAGGCTGTTAACGTGGTGGCCACAGCTGCATAAGAAAGCACAACTTATGGATGTGGTGTGAGAGAGGGCGAGCAGATGGGGTTGGCGGAGGGTGGAGGGAGACAGAGCCCCTCAGAGAAGTGAAATAGCAAGACAGCCAGACTGGGCTCAGAGCCAGGACAGGGAAGGCCCCACCCTTCCTCACTGAAAACCAGACTTCACTTCCTCCATTCTCCACCTGCTGTGTCTTCTCTCACCCCAGGGTTCTTAGCCCTATTGCTTTACTTCACTTCCGTGAGGGGCTGTGCCAGAGCTCAGCCCCAGCCAACGCTGGGATGATGGGTGTGTCTTCCCCACGACCACAAATGCTTCTGCGTGGTTCACTCTACAGAAAGTCAAATATGAAGCAGAGATTCTGCTACTCTTGGGGATGAAGAAATGGGTCTTTGGTCTTTCCCTCTTTCTTTTCGTTGACTCATCAAATCTCCATCCTCTGAATTGCCTCTGCATCCACCAGGGCCAGAAAATAAGATTCTAGAAGGGCTGAGAGCTCATAAATTAGGCTGTTAGAAGGACCAGAGCCTCAGCGCACAGGCCTGGCTCAGAGCCCGCGGCTCAGAAAGCCAAACCTCTTCCAGAACAGGGCCTAACTAGACATAAAGCTTCTACCATGCCTCTAAGCAAGCGGAGATTGAGCCAAGATTATACTGGGTAGGCAATAAAATTAAAAGCAATAAAAGCAGATAAATCACCTCATTACCAGCAGTTTGCTGGTAAAGGTGTTTCACAATGAGAGGTAAGATGGGGGACTCAGAGCACCTCTGCAAATGGAAAGTTCTCTGTGGGTTCTTTGGGGTAGTCCGTGGAGAGGGACGTTGGCGTTTAGCCAACATGCCTGACAGCAAGTCGCCGCTCACAGGGAATTCTCCGGAACTCGGACCCCTTGCTCTGTTGCTATGAAAGTTGTGTTCTACGTCTCAGAATCTCTTTATCGGCCATGGCAGCAGGAGAGCGGAGGTCCAGCCTCGGTCTCATCTAGACCCAACCCATAGTTCAGCATGGATTCGCAAATTCAGAACCAAAGTTATTTTGTAAGAGTGGCATCATTTTCTTAACCATACTTATCACAGTGATATTATGTTGCTTTTAAGGGATTAATTAAGAAAGAAAACATGAAAGGTTGATCACATTCTCAAAATATACACATACCTATACACATACCTGCACACATACCTAACATATGTACAGGTAAATAACTAAATTATGATATACCTCTATATCACTTTTTTTAACATTAGCAAAATTTTTCTATAAATCAACACTTGCCCTTTTCAATTTTATTTCTACAGAGTACAAACTTCTCCAGATGCCACTCGGTGATTGGGTTTTTCGATATGAAATAAAAGGTCTAACACACTTGCAAACTATATTTTCTAGCTAGGAAGAGACACAAAGAATTCCATGACTGCATTACCCTTTGTGGTGATGCGGGCACTCAGCCCCTCAGGACACAGCAAGCTGGTGAATCACCGATTCACGGAACACTGCCAGGGGTGGCCTTCGTCCAGACCCCAGGGCAAGTGCAGCCGGCACCAGGAAACCATCCAGGAAGGCCTAGACAGATGTACGGATTCCTGCCCTTGTCAGAATCCTAGGTGTCTGGAAATTACTCTCCTTCTTTGTTTGCTTAAAGATTCTCTTTACTTATTCTTAGAGAGAAGGGAAGGAAGGGGAAAAGAGAGGGAGAGAAACATCAGTGTGAGAGTGAAACATCGCTTGGTTGCATCTCTTACGCAGCCAGCCAGGGACTGAACGGGAACCCAGACATGTGTGCTGATCAGGAATCAAACCAGGGACCTTTTGCTGTGTGGGATGATGCCCAGCCAACGGAGCCACACTGGTCAGGCAGGTACCAACACGTCCCCTCTGGTTCTACATCCTGAACACCCCTTCCAACCTGCCCAACCACCTTTTATTTATTTATTTTAATTTTATTATTATTTTTATCCTTACCCAAGGATATATTTTCATTACTTTCAGGGAGTGAGCGAGAGAGCAAAGGTGAGGGATGGAGAGAGAGAGAGAGAAAAAAAACATTGATGTAAGAAAGAAATATCAGTTGGCTGCCTTCTGGTATACACCTCGAAGAAGCACTGCTCAGGTATCTCCTTGACAGGCTCCAGTAGCTTCTCCTTTGCTCCCAGATTGAAGATCAGAATCTACACCCCTAGCCCAGAGGCCACGAATGAGCTGGCTCCTGCTCTCCTCTCTGATCTCCTCCATCCGTTGCATCACTATTTCCCCATTCTCTGCACTGCACTGACCTCCCCAAGGCTCCTCACAGCTCAGGGGATTGGGGGAGAGGGAAGATCCAGGTACCTGAATTTTTCCAAAGCTCTTTCGGAGGTGCTCGACCACTGTTACCGTTGAAAGCAATCGGACTGTGACAGAGCCAGTTTGAAACGTGCATCCTGGGCTTTCTCAGAGTTTGTACCTGTTAGCATCAGGGTTTGACTCGGGTTTACAAAGCAGGCCAGGGAAATACTCAAGGGGGCAAGCCAGTGGGCAGACTTTCTACATGAGGTCGCTGGACGACTTGTGCCATCCCCGAAAGGGCTTAAGAGCAAATTGTATGCAATTCGCTGGGAAGGTGCTCTCTTGTTTTCTGGAAAATCTAAACCTAGCTACACCATGCAGTTCTGAGACTGCGGATGCACTCACCAAAGCTCTGAGACATTGTCTTCCTACGTAAGAACAACCCAGATGGGCATGGCTTTATCCGGAGGAAGAGCGAGCGCCTTGCATCTGCAGATTCTAGTTGTCCCTGTTGTAACAGCTTGTTCAGTGGATTCGGACC
This sequence comes from Anoura caudifer, assembly GCA_004027475.1. Classification (NCBI taxonomy): domain Eukaryota; kingdom Metazoa; phylum Chordata; class Mammalia; order Chiroptera; family Phyllostomidae; genus Anoura; species Anoura caudifer. The sequence continues at coordinate 204,559 of PVKU01002056.1, read as the reverse complement.
TGCTACGGGTCCCCTCATGTTCCAGAAACCGCACAACCAGGAAAGGCGACTTCTGATCCAATCAGGTAGGGGGTGCCTCTCTCTCCAATTCTGTGATGGAAAGATCCCAGGGTGTTGTCAAGCCCACTTTGCTGCAGGTGTGCCATGAATTGCATCTTGAAAGCAGAATTTGTTTTATTTATAGCACGGACTGGGTCCTCAGCCAGCTGTGGGACAAGATGTCTTCATTTAGATTCCCGTCCGAGTTCTGCGTGACAGTATCTGGCACCCTTTCAACAACTGCAGTCACTAGTTGCAGAGTTACCACAGAGGGAAATAAATCAACGTTTAATGTCAGGATATCACACCCTCTGTAACATTTTTTTTAAGAATATGAATGAGGCAGTAATTGTATGATTAACCTTGATCTTACTGCTCTGAAGGCAGATACCTATTTTATCAAAACGTGCTACTTAAAGAGAAAAAGAATTTTATTTAATTAAAAAAAGCTTTCTAGACTAGATAGACATAAATATCTTTTTAAAAATGATCATTTGTTTCACTAGTTATAAAAGTGTCTAATCACTATGTTGTTCGCTTCACAGCGATAGAATATATGTCAACTGTAACTGAAATATTTTTTAAAATTAGAAAAAAATACTATCACCACTAAAAAAATTTTATTTAAATAAAATAAACATGTGAAACGTCCCCAAATCAAAATGTTCAAAAGAACATAAACTGAAAAATTTATCCGATTCCTAGGCCCACGCTTCAGACACTTAATTCCCCCCCCTGCAGGCAAACACAGTAACCAGATTTCTATTCATCTGTCGAGAGAAATTTTATGCATTAGACATACACATGCAAAACATTGCACACCTTGCTTTTCTTCTCTTTCTGACAGCATATGCTGGTTTTCCCACACCGGCACGCAGAGATGGGCCCGATTGGATTGTTAACAGCTGTGCTCCTGCCTGCCTGGTGACCCCTTCTCTGCCAGGGAGACCGTCTATGGCTTCTCAGTGCTGAGGTACGACACAGCCAAGTTCCAATTGGCAGCTGCTCTTTAGGCCAAATTCTCCACTTCAGTTAAACTGACCTACTGTGGCTCTTTATATATATATATATATATATATATATATATATATATATATATATATATATATATATATATATATAATTTCTTTATTTTTAGAGAGAGGGGAAGAGAAGGAGAAAAAGAGGGAGAGAAACATCAATGTCTGGTTGCCTCCCACGTGGCCCCCACTGGGGACCTGGCCTGCAACCCAGGCATGTGCCCTGACTGGGAATCAAACCAGCAACCCTTTGGTTCACAGCCCATGCTCAATCCACCTCAAGCCTGAGCTACACCAGCCAGGGCTTACTGTGGCTCATGAATAGAGTTCTAATGCCTCCCTGTTCTTTCTTAACTCACCGCAGACCGGGGAGCGAGCCCTGCTGGCCCTGGGTTGTCCCACCATGAGTTGGGTACGGGGAGGGGAAGGGGGCGGACCCATCTCTAAGGCCCTTTGTGGGCACTCAGAGGGGCCTTCCTACTCCCCAGCCCCCATGGTGGCACGGCCTCCCTTTTCTCCCTGGACGTTGTGCTGTCCCTATGACTCTTGTCGTATCTTCTCTGCAGCCTTTTCCCATCAGCGTTCAGCACTTTCACACCTTCCTCTGAGCTCAGGTTCCCAGGTACCACTGCTCCGACTCTGTCCTTTCTGGTCAAAGCCAATCATGTCCAAAGAACTCTCTTCCCAGTGTCTTATTTTGCTTTCTGCGTTCCTCACCTCCCAATTTAGCCTCTATAGTTCCTTTAACTCTAAGAATTTTCTCCCAAAATATAATCCATGGGAAGTTTTATATTCCATTGTACAGGTAGTATAATAAAAATAAATAAATAAGATTTGCCTGTGCTGCCATTCCATAAATTGTCCCCATGTTCCTATCTCCCACCTGCATGACTTAACTAGAAAAGTACAGTGTAAATTAATTGAAGGTTTAAGAAAAGAAATTCATTTTTCTCCTCAAGACTTTCCAACTAAGAAGAAAACAATTTCTGAAATAAGAAAAACTTCTACTTTGGACATCCTGATCGAATTGATTCATTGATTGGTTCACTCATTGATGGCAATAGCTGTCATTTATGAGAAGACTTGCCATTTTCCTAGGACAGCCCTCAGCGCAAAGAGCGCATTAACACATTTAAAACAATCTCATGAGGTGGTTACTATTTTTACCCTGGCATAGGATGAGGGCTAAGCAGGGGGAGCACTGTCCACCTGTCACTAACCCAAACCTTAATTAGGTCATATTTTACAGTGCCACTGGGTTCTGACAGTGACAGAGAATCTTTCCTAGCTGGCTCACGGAGACCTCGGGGGACTGTCTGCTGTCATGTGCTGCTCTTGCGTCGCAGATTCTTCTCTGGGGAGTTGGCTCTGTCCTGTTTCATTGCTGCCAGAGGAATTTATCTAGTCATGCATTGCCCTTGGGGCCATGGCAGCTAGTCCTTGGAATTTTTTTGAACACTGCGGCTCCTAAACGGTGTTCAGGAAAGAGAATTCTGCAGGGGACCACACTTGGTTCCTGTCCAAAGAGTCCTCTGGAGGCGCAAGGGTGGGAAGCAGAGTGGGTGTAAGGGAAGCTGGAGAGTAACATTATACTTCAGTCATCCATTTATTTATCCATCCATCCACCCATTTATTAAATTTACTCCACAAATATGTATTGCTTTTCTATCATGTACCAAGTAGCATATTAGGTGCTGGGCAAATACATAACAGCGAATGGGAAGTCCCTACCCTCAAGGAGTTTATACTCCAGCTGCAGAAACAGGTGAGTGAATCTAGCATATACAGGTGAGGGAGCAGGACAGAGGAGTGTCAGAACATGTTGTCAGTACTCTCACCGGCACAGGGGGCACACACCCAATTCAAAGATTGATTAGGTGAAGGTACATATTCCCTAGCTTAAGGAACGGAGGTTGGGACGCACCAAGGGCTCAGTACCAGCCGGAACCAGACATTTGGCTATCTCCAGCCGTCTGTACTTCTTCCCCTGTGAGCTTTCTCCTCGCTTACTGCAGGCCAGCCCCCTCCACAGTCCGGGAAGAAAGTCTACCATGAGTTCTAAGCCTTACATCAACCCGCGGTCTGACTCAGACGGAACCAGATTTTCTTTTTCAATTATCATTAAAAAAAAAGAAAAACAAAAAAAAAAAAAACCCAGGGACGAACTCACATAAGTTTGGGTCACATGATCATCTCCAGCCTGGTGATTCTCAACTATGGGTGTGTTTGCCCCTCCAGGGATATTTGGCAGTGTCTGGAGATGTTTTCTGTTGTCATGGCTGCTGGGGGTGGAGAACGTCTATGGGTGTCTAGTGAGCAGAGGCCAGAAGACCTACTCAACAGCCTACAGCACAGAGGACGGTGCCCACAACAAAGAACTATCTGAACAAAATGTCAGTGGTGCTGAGGTCGACTTAGGTTGTTCTAGATCAATTCATTGTGGTCTGGGGGAGGGTCCGCAGGGGCCTCAGAGGTTTTCTAAAAGGAGCAAGATATTGGCTGACACTTGAGGGATGATGAGAAGGAGTTAGCCAGGCAAAGAAGGGCCAGGGAAGTCTGATCCACAGAGGGGAGGACATGGGGAAAGAGCCAGGACTGAATAAGTAGAAGGATGTAAGATGTTCAATATTATACAAGGATCAGTTATTCACAAATTAAATGTATAGCACAACTTTCATCAAAATCCTAGTGCACTCTTGGGATCACCTGAAAAAGGTGATTCTAAATAACATTGAAGATAAAAGGTCTGGATGAAGAGAGAGGGGGTCAGTAAGAAATCCTTCTTGCTGGGGTAATCAAAAGATTTCAGGAAAGGGATATTAATTTTCAGTTTTAGGTCTCATATAATGTAAACTCTTTTCATTTCCCTAGATGTTCAGTAAAACCTGCTAAATATAAAATTGCCTTTAGTGGCAGTTTCAAGGGAGAAAAATCAAACCTTACAGCTTAAAAAGGGTGAATTCATGGTTAAGTTCAATGAAACTAGAAGTGGAGTCAGCAATGACAGAGATTGTAAGCCCCTAGGATTGTGAAGCCAACTTAGAGAATGAATTGGAATTCCATTGAGATTCAGGGGCCTTGAGCCAGCCTTTCTATATCTCAAAGTTCAGGGTCATCTCAGCTGACATCTTGGTTGCATACGTGAAATTTTAACCTTTTCAGAAATTCCTAGGAAAAGGACAAACTATTATGAGTGGTTATCTCTGTACTATTGAATTACAAATGATCCTTATTTTTTTACACTTTTCTGAATTTTCCATAATAAGCATACATTATTTTCATAAGAAAAATTTATCACTAAAAAAAAAAAGGAATTGGGAAGAATGCGTAGGTGGAAAGCAGGGTCAAGTAGAGCTTTTCAAGTTCACTTGCTTGGCAGTTTCTAAAAGGATCACAGTTGAAGGGTCTCAGTGCCTCAGCTCAGCTGGAGTTATCCATCATGTTTCTTACTTTCCATGTTTTGTCATCATTTTAGAACCAAACACCAAGGGTGAGCAACATATCTCTACCCACTGATACTTCCCCTCTTCTGATTCCCCACACAGATTACACCAGTTATACACTTTCTTGAGTTGTCTGGTTGTCCCAGGTACTTAAATGTAATCTTGCTAACGAGGATTTCAACTTGCCATGCCTTGTATTTCTGCTGATTCTCCAGCTGGTACCTAGAGGTGAATATTTAGTGACTTTCAAGAAAAACTGAGGGACCTATAACTCTTAAAGACCACATTCACATGGGGCAGAAATATTATAGGTTTTTCATTTTTCATAGGATTTTCCCCATGATGCAGCCTGTGGAGGTGCCTGCTTTAGTTGTGCTTGGTGTACTGATGGTAGGCTGACATTAATTTCATGTTGCTGGAGAGCTACAGAACTGTATTTTATATTTATACCTGTATTCACAGGTGTAGAACTTTGTTTTATCAAATCAGTGCCTTCCTACGTAAGTTCCTTGAAGGCACCCACATTTATAGTCTACATCTATTGGAATGCTTGGCACATTGCAGGAACTGAAGAACTAAATGGAATTAGGGACCTCTCACCAAGAGGTTTAATGAGAGAGTCAAAAGATAATAATGATAAAATAAAATAGCAAGAATTACTAATGTTGATTGAGTACATCCTATGTGCCAGGATTTATGCTACACATTTCACATAGAGTATTTCGTTTGTTCCTTAGAATAACCCTAAGAGGTAGGTGCCATGACTATTTCAGTTCACGAATATGGACAGAGACTTAGAAAGGTTTGATGTGTCGGCCAGTGCCTCCGTAAGAAGTTGCAGAGCTGAGAGAACAACTGAGGTTTTCTGATGATAAATTCAGGGCTCTTTCTATTCCAGTTTGGCCTTTCATGAAGGCAAATTTTGTCTTAATACTTGAAATCCTCTCCTTGCCCAACTGGAAACAAATATCTGAGCTCTTTAAAATAAAATCTAAGCGGTCCAAAGTCTGTAATAAAATCACTCTGCGTAGTATAAAGGGCTTCACTATTTAGTGCCAAAGTCAGCAACACCATTACACAAAGATTTTAGGCCAATAGAATATTAGTTTCATTAGGAAACTGACTTTTTAGGTTATTACATTTAGGAGGAAAATGTTTTGATCCAGCTTGAACTGGTTCATGGTAGAGAATACTTGGCTTATCTACCCCAACAGCCCATCTTTACAAAGTTTATCAAATTTATGTCAATATTTAAAGTAGTGAAGTCCACATTTGGTAAGTTTGTCACTAGAAAGCAGATTGGGGCAATTCCAAATCACATCAGATGAAGTAAGCCATTGTTCCTAGACTTCATGCACTGGTTCCTCAGATCACATTTATTACATTATGAGCATCAATTTGAGGTAAGTGTAGAAACAAGTGGGTATCTTTGTTTTAAAAACCTTCCAGAGTAGGTATTAGCCCCTTGTCTTGCCTCCTTACAGTTCTCAAAACTGGACATGGAGCCAAGGCAGGGAGCTGGGCCTTCACATCAGTCAGCCCGGTGAGCCTCAGCTGGCAGCCAAGTACATTTGGGGACAATGGACCAGAGCACCACTTGGTTGGGGTGACAGAAAAGACAGACTCCTTTTACACTCACACACCATGATGCCTGTGGTCTGAAGATGGCCAGGTGAGAGGCAGTGGGCATGACCAGGCAGAGAGAGGAGAGAGACCTGGAAGTGGATTTGTCAATATCCACCTTAACTTCCTGAAACCTGGGGTGACAGGGAGCAGCCAGACTGAGCCTCTGTATTCATACGTCCTGCCACCTCCCATCCTGGGGCCTGGGTACCTGTGCAGATTCTTACCAGTTCAGAACCTTTCAGCTCCTGAAAGCAGCAGCAAAAGTGGTCATTATAATTAAGGAATTTAATAACATAGTGTATCCCCCTGGGGCCCAAACCCCTATATGACATGTGTATCCATTTCCTATTGCTACTGTAATAAATGACCACACATGTAACGGCTAAGACATGACATACATATTAGCTCACAGTTCTGGAGTTCAGAGGTCTAAGATGGCTCTGCTGCCCTGCCTTCCTCCTAGAGGCTCTTGGGAAGGACCAGTTCCCTTGCCTTCTTCAGTGCTTAGAGGCTCCTTCCTCCATCACCAAAGCCAGCAGCCTCCCCTCTCCTCCACTGCTGGTATCCTATCTCCTTCCCATAAGGATGTTTGTGAGTACATTGGGCCCACCTGGATAATCTGGAATGCTCTCCCCAGCTCTAGATTCTTAACTTCATCATAGCTACAAAATTCTTTATGTCACGTAAGGAAACGTGTTTGCCTCTTCTGGAGATGAACGCATGGATGTCTTTGAGGCACGACTCAGCCTATCGCAACATGCGCATCTGATTTGCCACTTTCACAGGTCTGATCTTCAAATGCTTTTGCAGAGATGAGCTGAAATGCATGCACAAGTAGAGGACTACCTGCAGTGAGTTAGGAAGATATTTCATTGGAAAATAAGATATGACCTGTGCTCACCATATTAAGAACCACTACCTTGGGTTTGGGTTTCATTCTTGTAAGAATGGTGAATAAAAGCAACAGATTACTAAGTCTTCTCTGAAGTGTATGTGTTTTTGTTGGAAGGCTTTTTATTTATTTGTGACATTGGAAATGTTTTTACTTGGGATAAAATTTGAATATTTGACCTGAAATAAAATATTAGGATCTGATTATTAAACATTTCCTTTCCCTCATTTAAGGAAGCTCCTGTAGGACTATTTTCTGACCTGCTTAGTATTCCTGGAATTTTATCAGGATAAAATTGCTGGCCCTTTAATATCTAAAGGACAAGACTTATGCTGAGCAGAAAAAGGTGTTCTCTTTAAGCCTGGAGATGAAACCAACGTTAGACTTCCGGCCAAGATGGAGGTATAAGTAGATATACTTTGTCTCCTTGCACAACCAAAATAAGGACGACAAATTAAAAAAAAAAAACCAAAAAACAACCAGTACTGACAGAAAACTGAACTGTATGGAAGTCTGACAACCAAGGAGTTAAAGAAGAAACATTCATCCAGACTGGTAGGAGAGGTGGAGATAGGCAGCTGGGCAGAGAGGACTCCAGGTAAGGTGGTGGCTGGACCAGGTGAGGTGGTGGCTAGCACACAGGGTGAGGCAGCAGCTGGCAGAGCAGGTGGTCCCACATTTGCATGTGGATAAACCAGGAGGAACAACTGGGGAGCAAGACAGACTGCACAACCCAGGGTTCCAGTGCCAGGAAAATAAAGAATCAAAACCTATGGCTGTAAAAATCTATGGAGGTTGCAATAGTGAGAGAAACTCATAGTCTCACAGTAGAGTCTGTTGGAGGGAGCCATGGGGTTCTAGACTGTACACAAACCCACCCATTGGGAGATATCACCAGAAAGGCCCAATTAGCTTATGGGTAGCAGGGGAAGTGACTGAAAGCCAGCAGAGAGCTGAGCAAGCAGCATTGTTCCCTCTTTGACCCCTCTCCCACATACAGCACCACAATGCAGCAACATAGGCTGCCCCGTCCTGGCAAATACCTAAGGCTTCCCCCCTTGCAACATAACAGGTGCATGGAGACAAAGAAACATAGCCCAAATGAAAGAACAAATCAAAACTCCAGAAAAAGAACTAAGCAATAAAGAGATAGATAACCTATCAGATGCAGAATTCAAAACACTGGTAATCAGGATGGAGGGGAGAAAACAATGGAGAAAAAAATGGTACAACTGTAATAGCATCATCAATAAAATGTATTTTTTAAAAAACGAAGCTAACATTAAACTGAATTTTAGTTTAATGACATTGAAGAAATTGAGAATCGGGCGCTTCCATGTTTACTTAAACAGTTGGCTTTGCCATTATTGCTTAATATTTATACTTGGCTGCTTTACTACGTAGCTGTGTCATTTATCGGAAATAAATAAAAGGACCCTGAGCAGAAGAGAGAAGTAGCCTGCGCGTGTGTGCGGTCCCTCTGTGGCATTACTGCCTCTGAGAGGCATCACAGGCACCGTCTGGAGACAAGGTAGCCGCTTCAAGGTCAAATCCACAGGGGCAGAGAAAATTCCCCACAAACTCAAATGGATAAACTGACAGTATATCACTTTATATCTTGCAAAAGAATGCAAAGCAATTCTCAATCCCCTTTGTTGGGATAGGTTGGATTTACTAAGCCCTCAAGAAAGCATAAGCATGTTGGGGAAAAAAATCTCTAAAGGGATCTATGATCATGTGTACGTAAATCCCGTGTCTTTGTGGCTTCACCATCTCTTCCCCACACCCTGCTTTATTAATGTAAATAATAATAGTATGTGTATCTCTGCAGCATTTCTTCTGTACGGGACCCTGCTCTGAGCATTCAACCAACACTTCGTTTGACCCTCACAAGCACCCTGTGAAATAGACACCGTTATGACCCTCATCCCACAGATGTGGAAACCAAATTCGGGTAGTTTTTCCCAGGTTGCACAGCGTGCCGGTGAAGAGCCAGTCTGAGTGTGGAGGTGGGACTCCAAATTCCACGCCACTAACCATGGCACTTACATTTTGCATCTTTTTCTGCGACTCAGTGTCTAAACTCCAGGCGGATTTTTTTGCGTCCTCCATGTGAACCAGGATCAAGGTCATGGAGTGACTGGCTAAGCTGTCTTTGTCTCTCACTACCTGGTCCCCCAGACAGGAGGCTGCTTCCTCTCCATCAGCTGTGAATAGAACCTTCAGGCAATCAATCATCCTGTGGTTTCCCTTGGCTCCCATTGACCCACAGAGGCCGTTTCACACTCAGTGAATTCCCTATGTATCAGCCAGCTTGTGAGCAGTGCAACTGTCACTAATGTAACGGAATAATTTTACACTCTCTTTCGAAAGCAAACAAACCTGGCCAGCACCACCAAGCAGTGCCCAGGGAAGGCGGCCCCCACACTATGAAAGTGGACTTTGTCAGAAGGGAAGGCAATGTTGCTTTTGGAAGTTCACAGTGACATTCGAAGCTGACTTTGATCCCCTTTCCTGGTGCCCTGGTTCTCCAAACCCCCCTCTGCTACCCCACCGGATGTTGAAACTCCCCTGCGATTTGATATGCTTGAGTTGAGGTGCCAGGGACGCCTCGATGGTATGCGTGACCCTGCCACACAGGGTTGGGCTATGCATGGGATGACTCCCACAGGAGAACTCGGTCAGTCAACCCCTGATGGTTTTGTATAAATAAAATCAGGTTCAGGCGAAACTACAGACCCTCGGATGGCCCATGTCGGAGGGACGAGAGGGAGCGACTGCAGCTCCTGAGCGAAGAGGGAGGGATGGATGGTAGAGGTGGGTTGTTCAGATGGAGCTCCAGGTTTGATTTGGCACTGGCTGCCCCAGCCCTTCCCCCTCCTCCTGCCTCCCCAAAACACTGCCCAGATACCTGGTTTCGAAGTCTGGGGCCGAGGAAAATTTCCAGTATTTAGTATAGACGGCGGTGTGCTGACCCAGATCTGAAAGCATAAAAAAGGAGAGAAAAACTCTAGGCCCAAAGACTCTCCCACTCTCCCTCAAGACTATTTAAGTAATCTTTTCCCTCTTCCCTCTTTTTAAAAACTCTCTGTTCAGAAAACACAGCAGTGACTTAACGGGTGACAGAGGAAAAGGACAGCATCAGGTACCAGCAGCTCTTGGAGCTGGGATCAGTGGCTGCTGCTTGTCATAATGCATCAGAAAAACAGCGACCCATCTGCTCCAAATTGATCCAGCAGAGACTGGGCAAGAAGTGCGTATCCGGGGTCCTGTGGGGAGTGTCTGTGCTTTACGGCACGGTGACATGTGCACTGGGGCAGCTCGAAGTGTCAGATGCTAGCTTTCTACCTAGCCGGAGTATCATGTAACATCTGTCACCACAGTTGCTGAGAGTTTTGACAAGTTGGCTGGGCAGCATGAAAATGCCCACGTGCGCGGAAGAATGTCCTTTGCCATAAGTGAAATGCCACTTCAAATCTGCAGCCGGTTGGACTGGGGTCGCTGCGGAAATCAGAGGAGAGGGAGTCACACCTCCTGCCCGGCCCACAACACAAATTGGCGGCTCCCAGGCACCATCTCCCTGGTGGTAATTAGCAGCATATAAATGCTAATGACTAATTGCCTTGGCCTGGGTAGACAGCAGGAGAATCAAAGTAAGCTATTGTCCAGAATCTACTTAACAGAGATATAAACAATGAAACTCCGTGTTCTAACAGCTTTCAAAAACTCCTAGGTTGGAGAGGAGGAATGGATGGGACCATGGGTAGGGGTTGCTGGGTGGGGATAAAGGTGAGGAAAGGCATGAAAATAGATTAGTTATTTGCATTTTAAGAGGTAGGATGGATCCATTAGCTTCCGTATGCTAATGTCTCAGAAAATAAATTTAATTCGCATAGGCAGATGAAGTCTTGGTGCACAGTTACTTGAAGTTCTGTTTTTCCTCTGGACTCTCTGTTGTCAGAAGGTGTGATACCTAAAACTTACTGCAGGGACATCTGGTCTCCTTAATAAAACATGTCAGGTACCTGGGCAGCTTCTGGGCAGCATATGTGGCTATACGAAGAAATAAATAATTCACTTTTCTGGAAAAAATATCAAGGTCAAGGACTCTTTATAACAAGGTGTTGATGAAGTGTCAGGAGAACCTGGGGCCCTGCCTGCTAAGTCCTGCTTACTGAGTCCTCAGTGAGAAGCAAGGAAGACTTCAGGATTTCTGGGAAGGAGGCTGTAGGGACAGGCATGGAGTTAGCCAATGGACTGGAAATACTGATTTGTTTTGAAGCTATGTTGGCCAAACAAGCTCAGTTTGACTTGTCAGCCTGTTTGGTTTTGGTAAATGACTGGGAAAGGGAGTTTCTTGAGAACCGAAGTTCCTCTCCCTTGCGCCGTAAACCACCCCTGCAAAAGCCACTGGTGGGAAGGAAAGGGATTCTTCGAACTTTTTCATTCCCCACTGGTCTTCTCCACCCAGCCGATGTCATTGATTTTTCTCAGAGAAACCAGGAGGAGGACTTGAATTTCTATCAGTTAATCTTACCTCTGTTCAAATGCCTGTATACAAGCCCTGCTGATTTGTTCTCTATAAGTGAAATGCACATCTTTTCTGTTGAGAACGAAAGTTTAGCTTTGCTTTGATATTATTTTCAGTCGGTTAAAGAAGTTAAAATGGTTCTTTGGTGGATGAAATCTCATATATATTACCTTTTGCAAATCCATCCAAGCACCAAAAAAAACTGAATAGCATACATTTTATTACTTCACAGATACTTCTCATTTAATTTTGACTGCAGAGTAAGAAGGGGGTACAGGATCGTACCCCTAAAATACTATATTCCAGTGCCAACTCCTCAACACCAGACTCATCATAAAATGTACCCTTTTTATAGTAAAGCCAGTGTGCTCTGTTTTGTTTAAAAGCTAACGTGTTTATATTTTCCATAAGATGTTGTTCTATAACATGTAAACACTGTAATACTGAGAGCTTTAGAATCCTTTAAGAGTTCTGGTTATTTGAAATGCAACTTCATTCTAACATGTCAGCCAAAGAACTTGTCACTTCTGAGAACTTAGTTATAATAAACCAAAAGAGATAAGTTAATATTCTTAGGTTCCTAAAAGTCAGAGATTACTTCAAAACCCTGATATGGTTTAGAAAATGACCTTGAAGGTCACTGCAGAGGAATCTCTTCACACACCAGGGCCACCCTGAGGCAGGATAACAGGGTGGCAAACTTCAAAAGGATAATCTGTAAGGATCTTGATTTTTGAGGGACAGCAGGGCAAGGAATAGAAAAGGCGGATCACAGTTACTATTTCAAGTGCTCCAGCTGTGTCTCCAAGCCTTGCCCACCCCGTCAGACCACAGCTACCCTGAGTTCAGAGACCCTTCTCCTGAAACAGCAGGGGGCCCTGCTCCAGCTTGCTTAGCAGAGGGGTTGTCTAACTCCACATTTTGTGAGAGAAATCCTGGCAAATACTGTCTTCTACGTTCATTTACACTTTCAGCGTGTTTTAAAACTCAGTAACATTTTTTTTGCATCCCCTAAAATCTGACGCCTTAACTAGTTAGTTAGCCACTTAATTTTGCCCCATCGATACAAATCCCTATGCTTCATTCTTTTTTTTTAATTAGTCTACATTAATATTATTTTGTATTAGTTTCAGATGTAACCCCTCCATTCTTATGGTCAGATTCAAATGATGTATTTTGCCTGCTAGGGAAGCAAGGATTTTAAAGTTTCTTAACTCTTAGAGGTTTTTTTATTCCCCAAACATGAGGCAATGGGGGTCTCAAGAAACAAAGTCTAGAAAATAAGTCTGTCTTGCCCCCATTTTTCTTAAATTCTTAAAGTCTTGATGAGCTTCATGCTTGCCTTTAATCGTTTCAGTGTAGGCTTTTCCAATTTTTTCCCCTTGGTGTTAGGAACTATTTGTGAGAAGCTGCTAGAAGGAACTTTAGAAAATTATACAGAAGAAGCAGGTTTTAGAAGTTGTTACATAAAAGTGCCACCTACTTGTCCAGACAACAAACTGAAGTTTCCATCTGTATGAGTTTCCAACTGCTGCTTTAACAAATCAGCACACATTTAGGGGCTTAAAACAGCATGGTGTTGAAGGTCACAATTCTGAATTGTGTCTCAATGGGCTGAAATAGAAATTTTAGCAGGGCTGTGTTCTTTCTTCGGGTTCCAGGGAAGTCTGCGCTTTCTTCTCCAGCTTTGAGAGGCCTCCTGCCCTTGCTTGGTGCATGGGCCCTTCCTCAGTCTCCCAAGTCGGAACTGGCTGAGCCAGTCTTTCCCACACTGCTCAGACTCTGCTATCCTGCCTCTTGCCCACATTTAAGGACCCTGTGATTGCATGGGACCCACCTGGAGAATCCAGGTGAATCTCCCCAACACACAATCGGCTGATTAGCAGCCTCAATTCCATCTGCTGCCTCATTCCTTTTCCCCCTTTGCCTCATCATGTAATGTGGTCACAGGTTCCAGGAATTAGATGCCGACGTCACTAGGCCATTCTTCTGCTTAGCACATCATCCTAAAACACTCATCTAATGCAAAGGTTTGAGTAGTCTCTTCATCAGGATTGATTCCTGATTGACTGTCTACTCACCAGAGTTCTTGACTTGTTTTCCAAAGCATTCCACAATGGAGGCTACTTCTCACAAGGAAATTGGCTTCATACAAAAGGAAAATGGTGAAGGATGATTCAAGTCCTTCAGTTCAAGGAAACCCTCGGGGAGAAGGTTGACAAGGACAGACCAGACACTAAAAGTAAACATCCTGGGCTCTTGTGACTCATCCCATCGCTGGACATACAGGGAGCCAGCTATTAAATTTAATCCATTTCAACTTAATTCAACCCCCCAAAAGGATGAGAATGTTGGAGAATGTCAAGCTCGGGGCCTTCAGTGACTTCCTGTCACGTAGGGGGAGACGAGGCAAGTTCCAAGAAGATACTGACATAAGGCGAAGTGGGATGATGTCATAACAAATACACCCCAGGGCAGCAGGGACCCACAGGAGGGAGGGGCGTGTTTCAAGAGCTGGCTATGAGCTGGACCCGGATGGGTGAGGGGTGCAGACTCAGTGAGAAGAGAGCTGTGGAAGCTCGGATACAGTCACCTGAACACTTGGAGATGTTTGCCCCATTTCCCCACTGCAACGAAACTGCCTGAATCGGTAGTTTACAACCTTTCTCTGTTTTGTTTTTACCTTTGGACAGGAGAGTTCTTTGCTGAGGGCACTGTCCTGTGCAGGACACCATACTTAACAGCGTCTCCTGCCTCTGCCCGCTGGATGCTCTGGTACTCTGCACCCTGGGCCCTGCTGAGTCACCCACAGTAGCTCCAAATACTGACAAATGCTCATTGAGGGGCAAAACTCTACCCCCCAGCCACTGATGCCACTGATGCCACTGAGAGCCCTTGGTGTAGAGTCCACTTTAACTGTTGTCTCGGGTTCTGATTCGGTGCCAATACAAGGCGGGGAAGCTAATCAGTCCCAGCTATGGGTTGACAGTGTTTAAGGAGCCTGTTTCTCTAGATGCTGTCCAGACTATCCAAGATGTAATGAGCAGAAACTCTGAATATACATAATTAGTATTTGTAGCAACTCAGCCAGTCCAGAGTGCCTCTGTTCTTGAGATGCAGACATTGGCTGTAAAAATAGAAAGCATCATGTTCCAAGGGCAGAGCCCACCCAGCTGTCCTTCCCAAGAGACGGGTCAGAGGAGCCCATATACCTCTGTGTACACTTCAAGAGCTTTTGCGAAATTAATATTCTTTATCACTTCAAATGATAGCACACATCAAGTCCAAAATATCTCAGGTTTACTCTTTTACTCTTCAGAAAGCATTTGAAATGTTATCAGGCCCTTTCCAATCCTTTAGGAAGGCTTCTAAACCTTTAAAATGGCAAATAACAAACTAAAGGCCTTTGGTATCACATGTCTATATTCAACACCAGTGTAGAAGGAGTGTGACCCAGTAAATAAACATTTGCTTCCAGCTGTGCACATATGAAGACCAACAGGAAACGTGTGAGAACTAAAACCAGCCTACGCTTCTTCTGCTAAGGATCTGGTGGTCATCACAAATAATCTTGGGTCCTGTCGGAACATGGCTCCCCCCAAATGCCACTGAGAGAGTCTGTTTATAAAGCGGACCTCTATGCACAACTATTCTCATCAAAGCAGAGTGACTTTATTTAGTGCTTATTGCAGCAAGAGAGGCATCAGTGTCACAGAGTCTTAATGGTGTTTCAGAGGGTGGAGGGCAAAGTCAGGATTCTTATAATGTTATAGGGCATAGTTATGGGTGGGTCTTTCAATGTGGGGGCCTAATTGGGATTAGGTGCAATTCACGACAGAGTAGATTAAGATTGGAGGACACAGCAAGGAAAGGGTTTCAAAGTAGATCTTGAAAACTAAATAGTCATTGATTAAATATCTGTTGGCCAAGAGGGGGGTATTTACTCTACTGATGGTTAGCTGAGTAGTCTGTGGTTCAGGCAGATGGATTTGGGGAAGTTGCTTTGACAATAAAGTTATTTGCCACCTCATTTCCATGGGCAAGAGTTTCTTGGCCCTATTAATGCAGACAGTTGAATAATCAAGTCATGTTTGTGTAGACAGCAAACTGGGGGTATAGATGGTTTGGACTTCGGTACCCAAAACACCGAAATGTGTAATAAGATACTATGACATAGATCATCATCCTCTCCCCACCCAAAACTCATTCTTTTTCTTGTACCTTTTCAGTCTCACATAATGATATTTTCATCCACTCTGACAGCCAGGCTAGAAATCAGAGTATGTTCCTTGGCTCATCACTAACATTCAATCAGTTCTGCCTCTGTAAGGTGCTAAATGATGACTGAACCCATTGGTTCCTTCTCATCATTTAGGAGGGCCTCGCCCTCCTTCCCCTGAATACTGCAGCACCTCCTGGCTGGTTTCCCATCTCAGGCCAGGTAAATGCCGCTTCTATAACTGTTCTTTTACTTAAAACAATATTGTGGTTGGAGATGTTTGACTCGGTTTCATTACCAGTTAATGAGTACTCTGGCTATCCTCACCTCACCCCTGATTATCTACACCTTGCCTTTAATCCCTTACTTGCTTAGCCCAAGGATGTCAACCGAGTCACCACTCATTTGGATGTAAATTGGCAGTTAGGATGGGGTAGGATTTAGGAATGGGGTATGGGGTTAGAAAAGTTTTTTGTTGTTGTTGCTGTTTAAGTCCCAGTTTATTCCATGTAGTGCCCCTGTGGGTGCTGCTGTTGTCCTGCTCAAGCTGCTTCCACCCCTTCTCCAGCTCTGTCAACCCCCCAGCTCCAATATGCTTTGCTGATCCCTGTAGGTACCAGGGGACTGTCCTTTGTGAGTGAGCTGCTGGGCCCACAGGGAAAACAGGACCTGCTCAAAAGGCTTCATTTTCCCAGGTGGCCAGTGAATGGTTAGGGCCCAGTGTGGGAGGGAGCACAAACCCAGCCGCTTGCCTTCAGGGGAGACAAACCGTAAGGTGTCGTTGACACCCAGGGTCAGGCTGAAGCTGCACTTCACCTGAAGCCTGTGCTTGGCTTCTTACTTTCTGTACACTGTTTCTCCTACTTCCTTACAAGTTTCTTCTGGGATCATTTCTTTTAAAAGAAAATTTGCTTGAACTCAAATCCTTGATTCAGGGTCTGCTTCTCGGAGAACCCAACTTACGCTTGCTCCTAAAATTCCTTCAAAAGAAACCTACCTAAAAATAAAAGATCGGCCACGTCCCTCCTCTGCAGGGCGTTCAGTAGACGTTCCTTCCCTGCTCAGTGCTCCAATGCTCCTGCGTAGGCTCCAAGCCCGGCTGCCGTTGGCCTTTGCCCATGTCTTCAGCTTCAGGTCTCACCCACCCCAGTTTCCTACTCTTTGGTGCAGTAACTTTTGGTCCTCCTGCATCTCCTTGTCATCCGGTGTCTGGTGGTCCCACTATCTGTGAAGCTTCTAGCAGACTCTCAGCCTCCAAAGATCCTCCAGATGGGCTAAGGTTCCTCATTTGTATTCTTCTAACAGCCTACACAATCACTTCCACTGCATTACTGCATGACACTGTCACCCTCTTTGCCCATGCCTCCTGACTGAAGCGAGGTGCTTGAACGCAGGGAGCCTGCCCTCACTCACCCTCTTAACATCCCCAGTGGCTAGCGCAATGCTTAATGCATACAGGGCCATAGTTAAGGATTTTTTAATGAGTTCACATAACCATTAGTAACAAGAGATATCAAGGTAATTGTAGTAGTCCGCACTTCAGTTCTATCACACGGAAACTAGAAGCACACTCTTAGAATAATAAAAACCACAAAGATTTTCAAAATATGTATGCTCCTGACAGTCAGGGCATACCTACAGTGGTCAAAATGACTAGGTGTAGGTTAGGGCATCATCCTGTACTACTATATACCTGGGGCTTTTTTCGCTTTATAATTTTTCTACTCCATCACTGATGATATAACTGGCTAGGCAGAGCTTTTGTGCGAGCCTGGTTGTTTTTTTTAGTGGCTTTGTTTACAAGTTTTTTTTAACTTTGTGGTTTTGGTGGGCCCCACAGGACTGCTCCCTGACCTTCGTCCTGCACCAGGGACATGGCCCACTGGTACCGCAGGAGCCACTCACCACCAGGCCTCATCTTTCGGCTGGGTTGGCATAGTGAACATGCCACAGGAAAAACAACAAGGAGAGCTAAAGCGGGCTCACATGGTTTCATGCTGCCAGAAACTGTTTGGTGGAAGAACTCATCAACTGTGAAAATGCATTTGCTGCTTTTAAGGAAGTCACATCCTCTACGTCGGAGGAGGGTGTTTGCAGCACTCAGAAGTTTGACGACAGAATTCGGGGCTAGGCAGCCAGGCTCATAGTGAGGGGAGAGAGGTCAGAGAAAACATGGTCCACAGACATCCAGCTGGGCCTTGGGAGGTTTTTCTTTATCTACAAATGGTCCACCGTCTGGAAGGTATTGAGCCAGAACTGCACTGGAAGCACCCAGAGAATCACAACATATGTGTTTTGGGAGGGTCCTTCCCTTTCTTGCATTTCTCTAACTATGGTCTACTTGCTCCTCGTCTCCCCCCATCATCCATTTCTCCTCTCTCCTGAACCATCCCCATAAGTGTCAAACCTGTTATTTCTCCCTGTCCCTTCTTCACTTCTGCGTGTCCCGACGGCTCTGCGCTCGTTTCCATCTCGCATTATAACAAAATGCCTTCAGAAAGTTTTCTGTTCCTCTGTCCCCAGTTACTTCCCTCACAGTCTCAGCAAGGAGCCGTCTGTCCCCTGGGCCGCCCAAACTGTCGTTGTCGAGGTAACCACCGACCATCACATCGCTGAACCCAACCGTCAGCTCTCAGCCTGCAGTTTTGGGATCTGTCAGCGGCATTTAGCACCGCTGTTCATTCCTTTAAAAACACTTCTCCCCAGCCCCACCCCCAACAAGGCCTCTAGGAAAACACAGACTCTCGGTGTTTCTCAGCTCACTGGTCCCTCCTTCTTAACCGGTAAGCTGATTGCTCTTCATCCCCTTGGCTTCTTGACTCTGAAGTGCTGCAGGCTCCGTACTCCTCTCCTCTTCCTCTGCCCTCTTGGTGAGCTCAGCCAGTCCTGTGCTTTAAAAGCCATGGATGTGCGAATGACTCCCAAACTTATATTTCCTGTCCAGAATTCTTCCCTGACCTCTAGATTAGCATCCACCTACCCAACCTCTCTCTCAGCTCGGATGTGTTATGTACAGGTCCCTGAGCGAATCCTGGTCTCTCTCCCTGACGGTCTCTCTGTGAAGACCTGCCTGTTTCCGTGCTGCTCTCTCGGATGCTCAGGCTTCACGTCTGGGACTCGAGCTCTTCTACTCACTCCCCAGATACAGTCCTGAGAAGGTCCTGTTGTCTCCTCCTTCAAGATCTGACCGTGCCTCACCAGCTCCACCGCTACCAACGTGCTGAGTCATCGCCACCCCGCTCCTGCATCACTGCAGTGTCCCCCGTTGGTTTCCCTGCCCCGACCCGTTTAGACATGATGCCCAAACCAGGTCCCCGAGCACTGGCGTCCTCCTTCCTGGCTTTGTTTTCCTCTGTACCATTTACTAACATTTAACATTACAAACGTGTATGTATATGTTTATATATAATGTATATCTATATACAAATAAACATATATAAACATTTATATACAAATATAAAACTGTATATATAAAGTTATAAATATAACTCTAAACACAGGGTGAAGCAAAAGTAGGTTTTCAGTTGTTCATATGGAAAATAATACAATAATTAATAAGTAATAATACAAGAATAAACTGAGTCATGCACTTGCAACTTTAAACTTAGTTTTGCCCCATCATACACACACACACACACACACACACACACACACACACACACAGCGTCTTTTGAAGAGAAGACATTTAAAATTTTTGGTGGTTTGACTTATACGTAAAATAGATATAATTTCAAACATCCATTTTGTGTGTTTTGATGAGTCTGACAAATTTATATGTATGTAACTACTACCACAATGAAGATGTAGAATGTTTCTATCATAGCAAAAAGTTTCCATGTTCCCCTTTCTTTGCAGTACATTTATGTCTTCAACCCTGGCTCTAGGCAACAACTGATATGCTTTTTAAAGATGAGGGTGGGAGTGAGAGAGAGAACAACACGTTTTAATCTAATGAGAAGGATCCAGTAGAGAAGAAAAACAAATGATGCAGATCACTGGAGATTATATTTGCCTTTTCTAGAATTTCGCATAAACAGAATTGTTAGACTTTGTACTCTTTGTGCCTGGTGGCTTGTTCAGCATAACTTTTTGAGATTCATCCACAGTGTTGCACATATCAGTAGTTTATGCCTTTTTATTTCTGAGGAATATTCCATTTTAAGAATGAAATGCAACTTGTTTATTAATTCACCAGCTAATGGTTATTTGGGCTGTTTCCAAGTTGGGATTTTTATGAGTAAAGTTGAATAAACACTAATAGAACACTCATAGACGAAACTTCACACGGCTGTTTTCATTGCTCTTGGGTCAATACCTAGCTAGAATTGCTGGGTCATTTGGTAAGTGTATCTTTAACTTTATAAGAAACTGCCAAACCGTTTTACAAAATGATTGCACCATTTTCCATTCCCAGCAGCAATGTGTGGGAGTTCTTGTTCTGCATCTTTGGTCACACTCGCTCTTTTCAGTCTTCTTGATTTGAGCTCTTCTGGTGGGTGTACAGTGGTTATCTCCCTGTGGTTTTAATTTGCATTGCTCTGTGACTAAGGATGTTTGGTGTCTTCTCATTTGCTTATCAGCCATCCGTATCTTTTTGAGTAGAGTGTTGGTTTGAATCACTGCCCGTGTTTTCAGTTGGGTTACTGTTTTCTTAATGAGATATTAGAGTTATACAAAGATTCTGGACAAAAGTCCTTTTAAGTTATTACAAAGTACTACATATATTTTCTCTCAGGACACAGGTTGCTTTTTATTTTCTTAATAGTGTCTTTTGGAGAGAAGACATCTAAAAATTTTTAATGCAGTTCAATGTATGGAATTTTTCTTTTATTATTGAGCTGTTTGTGTCTTAAAGAATCTTTGCTTGAGAACTACCAGAAAATTGAACTGTATGGAAGTCCAACAACCAAGGAGTTAAAGAAGAAACATTCATCCGGACCGGTAGGAGGGGTGGAGATGGGCAGCTGGGCAGAGAGGATGAGAGGCAATGTGGCAGCTGGTAGACAGGGCAGTCCCACATTTGCAAGCGGATAAACCAGGAGGAACAACTGGGGAGCGAGACAGACCACACAACCCAGGGTTCCAGTGCCAGGAAAATAAAGAATCAAAACCTATGGCTGTAAAAATCTATGAGGGTTGCAACAGTGAGAGAAACTCCCAGTCTCACAGAAGAGTTCATTGGAGGGAGCCATGGGGTCCTAGACTGTATACAAACCCACCCATTGGAAGACAACACCAGAAAGGCCCCATTTGCTTGTGGATAGCAGGGGAAGTGACTAAAAGCTAGCCGAGACCTGAGCAAGTGGCATTGTTCCTTCTCTGACCCCTCCCCCACATACAGTGGCACAATGTAGCAACATGGGTTGTCCTGCCCTGGTGAGTACCTAAGGCTCTGCCCCTTGCAACATAACAGGTGCACCTACACAAAGTAGTATGGCCCAAATGAAAGAACAGATCAAAACTCCAGAAAAAGAACTAAGCAATGAAGAGATAGCTAACCTATCAGATGCAGAATTCAAAACACTGGTTATCAGGATGCTCAGAGAAATAATTGAGTATGGCTGCAAAATAAAGAAAGAAGTGAAGGCTATGCAAAGTGAAATAAAGAAAAATATACAAGGAACCAACAGTGCAGGGAAAGAAACTGAGACTCAAATCAGTGATTTGGAGAAGGATGAAATAAACATTCAACCGGAACAGAATGATGAAAAAAGAACTTAAAAAAATGAGGAGAGACTTAGGAGCCTCTGGGACAACTTTAAATGTTCCAACATCTGAATCATAGGGGTACAGAAGGAGAAGAGGAAGAGCAAGTAACTGAAAACTTATTTGAAAACATAATGAAGGAGAATTCCCCCAATCTGGCAAAGGAAATAGACATACAAGTCCAGGAAGCTCAAACAAGTTGGACCCAAAGAGGAACACACCAAGACACCTCATAATTACATCAGCCAAGATTAAAGTTAAGGAGAGAATCTTCAAAGCAGCAAGAGAAAAGGAGACAGTTACCTACAAAGGAGTTCCCATAAGACTCTCAACCAATTTCTCAAAAGAAACTTTGCAGGCAAGAAGGGGCTGGAAAGAAGTGTTCCAAGTCATGAAAAGCAAGGACCCACATCCAAGATTACTCTGTCCAGCAAAGCTATCATTTAGAATGGACGGGCAGGTAAAGTGCTTCCCAGATAAGGTCAAGTTAAAGGAGCTCATCATCACCAAGCCCTCGTTATATGAAATGTTAAAGGGACTTATCTAAGAAAAAGAAAATCAAAAGTATGAACAGTAAAATGACAACAAACTCACACCTATCAACAACTGAACCTAAAAAACAAAAACAAAAGCAAACTAAGCAAACACTAGAACAGGAACAGAATCACAGAAATGGAGATCACATGGAGGGTTACCAGCGGGGAGGGTGAGAGGGGAGAGTGGGAGAAAACGTACAGGGAATAAGCAGCATAAATGGCAGGTACAAAATAGACGAGGGGGAGGTTAAGAATAGTATAGGAAATGGAGAAGTCAAAGAACTTATATGTGCAACCCATGGACATGAACTAAGGGGAGGGAATGCTGGAGGGAATGAGGGTACTGGGTGGAGGGGGTTAAAGGGGAGAAGGAAATGGGACTACTGTAATAGCATAATAAATAAAATATACTTTAAATAAATAAATAACATCTTAGAAAGAAAGAAAAAAGAATTACTGCTTGCTTCAAAGTTGTTAAGCTTTTCTCCTGTATCAAAATGTATGTTTTGATGATTTTATTTTGTCCATAATAAAATAAAATGAAATGCTACTACATGGTGCAAAATGCTAAAGAAATATCTGAATACAACCTAACTAAGTATGCCTACACTTTCCAGCTATAGCTTCACTAGATTGACTTGTCTTAGTTTGCTAATGAGTTTTTATAGGGAGACAAGATAGCACAGTGTGAAGGAGTGAAGACATGCAAACTAGATGGATCTGGAAGTGAAATCTGCTTCCTCTGCCCAGGGGTTTGGTTGTGCAAGTCCCTCTCCAGAGCTGTTTTCCTTGTAGGCAAAAGGAAAATAATGACAATTGTATGAGATGATACAGCCAGCCACCTGACCCAACCCTCGGCACCTGGATCGGGTTTCGTTAGTTTTAGACGTCATCGTCATCGTTACGAAGGTGAATCTGAAGGCTCCAGTGCCAACTTAGCCAATAGGGTATGGTAATCAGAGTTTCCGAAATAGTCGAGATTAGATGTATTGCTGGGATTATTATTGAATTACTACCGGGGCATTTCCCAGTAGTCACGAGCCATACATTTCAGCTGACAACATGTTTTCCTCACAAAAGGTTGGGGGTGTTTGTAATTTGTTACAGCCCATATGTTGATGGATTCCTTCCAAATTTCTGAGAATAGAATAACCTGAAATAGTTTTTACCACAACAGGGCCATCTAAACATGTCTTGACTGGTGCTGCTTCAGTTTAATAAAGTCAGATCTAGAAGAGTTTTTGAAAGTTTAATGTATATGTAGCAATTGCTTGTTTGTTCTCATCCTTGACCTTGGCTACCATTCGTCAGTCATGTGCTACTTCTTAGGACAGAATATAGATTTATATTTACATAGGCTGTATCTCTTTCCTGCTGACCTTCTCTGACGACACATTATAAGCAGGAGTTTGGTTCAGGGGAGCTTTTGGGAGAGTGAGCCCCATAGGTAAGTCTCCTACGTTACTTGTACGTCACTTACAGTTAAGTTAGCTTGTCCCATTTAGAATCCTGGGCTACCTATTTAACAAACAATCAGGGCTCAAACATTGGTTGCATTTAACTAACAAATATTTTGCACCAGCCACTCAGAAAGGATGACTTCTTGGTTCTCTCTGATAATTGCTAAGCCATGTGCACCAGCCTTGTTATTTGTTCTGTGATAACTTTCCCAGAGGATATAAATGCAGTAAATCTGATTTGATGTAAACAGGCTGTTTGGTGTGTGTGAAGCCTGTGGTGCTTGGGCAGCAGTACCTGGTGCCCAGTCCCCAGCGAAACGTCCCGAATGCAGGAAATGACTCAGCCTTTGCATTCTCACTCACCATGGCTTCAGTTCAAACCACACAAGACGCATAGTTCGGTTTTGATTCCTTGTCATATAGTTAAGCAGGATCGAGCTAAATGTCCATTCGCTTCCTTATTCCTGAATCATATTCTATCTCCCCGTATTGGCTCAGGGCACGTACTCCCTTTTCAGGGAAAGGAAGCTGGTTCCTGGCATAACAGAATTATTCTGCCTTCTGGTCCTTTGTCAAGCCACACAGAATGTCTCTGGGTGTCAACGTTTGCTCTTCTTCTGTTTCTCTGCTTCTTTCAGGTTTTGCAGCAGGCTGCTCCCAAGGGACCCTGCTGGACACAGCTGTGTCAAGTGGAGCCCTCTGAGTCACGACCAGGAGGCCAGAGAAAGCAGGTGCCTTCTGGCAGGCAGGCGCCCGCCAGGCAGGGCGTAGTAAAGGAGGTAGCACTGAGGGCTCCTTGGTGAATTAAAGCTTAATTCCCTTGACTTTTTTCTGGAGGACACTGATGCTCCTGAGAGGATGATCACTTTAGGTGATCAGTGTTACGTATTTTCACGTGAATGGGTTCCTGATCATTGTCTGTGAACTGATGGCGGTGGGAAGAGGAGGCCTGGGAGTGAGGAGAATCTGCTGAAAGACCGGAAGGAAAATGGAGCCAGCCCCAAATCTTCACGCTCCGTGGTTTTTCTGCATGATTGTGGAAGTGGGGTGCACAAGGCCCTGTGGTGACTGGTCAGACAGCCTGGAGCAGTGGCTCTCAACCTCCACTACACATGGATGCCACCTGGAAGGTTCTGAAATGGCCCGAGCCTGAGCCCGCCCTGCCACTCATCTCCTGCCTGGCTGATTTAATTGGCCAAGATGGAGCCCCCAAATCAGTATTTTATAAACTCCCAGTGATTCTGAAGTGTAGCCTGGGGCAAGAACCCCAACCGAAAGGAAACTTCAGGAGCCTCCCAGCCTGGGGATCCCCACTTTGGTACCTCCTCCTAAGGAGCCTGGGGAAGTCCTAAGGACTGTTCTGTCATGGAAGAAATCCCCACTCTGTCTCATGGGAAGAGGGGGTGGAGAGGTCTGTCATCACCCCTGGAAACTCCCTGGGGCCTTCGAGCTCCCTGGTCTATCCACATGGACGCTGGCCACAGACCTCTGTCCCAAAGGGGCGTGGCCGTTTGTACCCACCGCTG
Organism: Anoura caudifer; assembly: GCA_004027475.1. Lineage (NCBI taxonomy): Eukaryota > Metazoa > Chordata > Mammalia > Chiroptera > Phyllostomidae > Anoura > Anoura caudifer. Next base: position 179,562 of record PVKU01002056.1, on the reverse strand, counting down.
CGCATTCTTTCGGGACCAAATTCCTTTGAAAATATTTACAATTAACCTTTTCTCAAGTTAGATTTCAGACAAGTCAGTACGGTCACAACATGCTTTTCCAGTCTGGCCTGGATGGAGACCTACTTCCCCAGCAGGGAGAGGAACCTGTGGGGCTTCACGCAGCACAACCGGTACGCGGTTTCCAGCGCAGGCGTGCGTGGACGGAACGTGGAGTAGTACGATCCGCTTCGAAGTCAGATTGATGTTCCTAAGCTTCTAGATTGGAACTGAAAACGCCAAACCACATGTATCTCTTTGGAGATCCTGGACACAGCCGTGATAAACGTGAACCACTGAGGAAACTGTTCTGGCATGATTAAAAAAGTCACACTCGGCCTTAGTTTCTCATCTGAAAAATGAGGTTGCAAATACATGCCTTTCCTGTCCAAGATTAAACTAGACAGTTTATGTGAGTATATTGTAGAAACCATAAATTATTTTTCAGAGGCAAAATACTGGTATACTGTCCAGTTGACATATATTTTTTCAATTTAGAATTGATTGCATTGAAAAAAAATCACCCTAATTAGCCACCTTCTACTCTCAGAAAGGCATGGAAGATAAAAATGCCTACATTAGCTAACGTGCATGTCAATCAAGATTTGCAACAAAGATCTTGCATTAGGAAATGTTTTAAAGTTTTTTTCAATTTTTCAGAGGTTTTGGTCATTTTATCTACTTTTATCTTTACTGTGATGTAACTGAACTAAACCCTGAACCTGAGCAATTTTCAGCACATGGGGCATTTCATTGCAATAGACCCAAACTATTCCCACCCTCTCTAGCTCTCTAGGTTATTTTGAAACAAATCCCAAACTTTTCTTTCTTTTCCTTTTAACGATTTCATTCATAAAGATTTCAGTATTTATTTATTTATTTAAAAAATGTTTTTTAATTATTTTATTTTTTAAAGAGTGAGGAAGGGACGGAGAAAGAGAGGGAGAAAAACACTGATGTGTGAGAGAACCATTGGCCCCCTCTTGCATGTGCCCCAACCAGGGACTGGACTACAACCCAGGCATGTGCCCTGACTGGGAATCAAACTGGCAACTCCTTGCTTTGCAGGGCGATACCCAAGCAACTGAGCCACATCAGTCAGGGCAGTATTTCAATATCTGAAACACTATGTTTGAGATAAATGGTAGCTGTTTTTTGAAAGCTGAGCCCCATCGGCACCTTGTCCAAGGTCACATGACTTATTAGTAGAACAAGGGCTTGAAATAAGCTCTTTAGATTTTATTAGAAAAAGGTAACACTTTTTTTTTGCTCATTAAAACATGTATTATGTCTTAGGGGTAAATATGTTTTCTTAAAAAGAATAGCAAATATGTATTGTTTTGGGTTGGCTCTCATGGATTAGAGAATAAATAAGTTGTGAATGTATCATGAAGTCAAAGAACTAAATGAGACTTGGTTAGTTTCTTCAAACCCTTCATTTTAATTTTATTTTTTAAGCATAATCAATAAAATATATTTTAAAAAATTATCCAAACAAACAAACAAAAAAAGAAAAAGTAAAAGGAGACACAGCCCAGAGAACTTATATGATCAATGCAAGTTCCTGTTCTCAGTTGATCTGGGTATTTTCAAATAAAAATGTTTCTCTATTAGACTGAGATTTGTTTTAAATTATTTATCACTTAGAATATTTTCACTTAGGTTTCATGCAGTTCAAATATCTTTTATATAACAAGTTCATTGCTCCCTATTTTTTTATTGTTAGGTACAGTTGTCTCCACTTCCCCCCCACCCCCCCACCCCAGCCATCCCCACCTCCCACCCATGATCTGACACCCCTTGGTTTTGTCCATGTGTCCTTTCTAGTAGTTCCTGAAAACCCTTGCCCCCTTTACTCCCATTATCCCCTCCAACCTCCTCTCTGATTATTGTCAGTTTTCTCTTAATTTCAATGTCTCGGGTTATATTTTGCTTGCTTGTTTTGTTGATTAGGTTCCACTTAAAGGTGAGATCATAAAATATTTGTCTTTTACCACCTGGCTTATTTCACTTAGCGTAATGCTCTCCAGTTCCACTTAGGTTGTTGCAAAGGGTAGGAGCTCCTTCCTTCTTTCTGCTGTGTAGTATTCCATTTTGTAAATGTACCACAGTTTTTTGATCCATTCATTTACTGATGGGCACTTAGGTTGCTTCCAGCATTCGGCTATTGTAAATTGTGCTGCTATGAACATTGGGGTGCATATGTTCTTTAGGATTGGTGTTTCAGGGTTCTTAGGATATAATCTTAGCAGTGGAATTGATGGGTCAAAAGGCAGTTCCATTTTTAGTTTTCTGAGGAAATTCCATACTGTTTTCCATAGTGGCTGCACCAGTCTGCATTCCCACCAACAGTGCACTAGGGTTCCCTTTTCTCCACATCTTCTCCAACACTTGTTTGTTTATTTGTTATTATGGCCATTCTGACCAGTGTGAAGTGGTATCTCATTGTGGTTTTAATTTGCATCTCTCTGATGGCTAGTGATGCTGAGCATCCTGTCATATGTCTCTGGGCCCTCTGTATGTCCTTGGAGAAGTGTCTGTTCAAGTCTTTTGCCCATTTTTTAATTGGTCAACCCCTTCATTTTAAAGATGAAGAAATTGAGTACCAGGGAGTTTAAGAGATTTTTTTTTTTTTTTTAATGCAGAAAAGCCTGTATTCACTGTCTGGACTTTTACTTAAAAAATTCATTTTGCAGATATGAGGCAAAAGATTTCAAGGGGTAAAGGGATTTGTTTTAAAAGAGTTGAGAATTTAAATGAATTTACAAAGATTTATTTTATATTTTCTCAATAGTGTGTCACAGTGACACTAATGTTGGTTATTTTACAGATGAGAAAGTAATGACAATGGCCAAGTGCCCACACAGGTGCCATTCATTTTGAAGCAAGTCAAGTAAAGAACAAGGGTCTCCATGGAGCAGTAGTTCTGGGCTGAACAAACACGACAAAATGTAATTATATACAGAACACGTTAGATCCAAAGGATTAAGCTGTAGAAAGGAAATGTTTGTGTTTGGGAAAAAAACAAATGAATAGTGCTTAATTCCAGTCCCCCGTGGAACCTGTAAGTTACGGCTATGGAAACATTGGCTCAGAGTCATGTAGACTAGTGTCCTTCCTGGATGCAACAGTCAGCAAGAGTTACGGTGCCATGGCAAGCAAGTCTGATGGGGTTCCCAAGAGTCATCCACATCACTGTGACCTAATGGTTGTGCCGCACTTCCTGGGAGGGCACAAGGGTCAGTTGAGATGAGGGCTAATGTAGTATCTATGCCCCTCTTTTGGTTAACTTGCCTCAGTGGGTGGTCAGAGTCCAACCGTGAGGACCCCTTCCTATATGTCATCAGAGTTCTCAGCATTAGAGACCCAGACATTGTCTGAAACCAGAGGAGAAAAATATTTTCAGGACAGAACGTAACAGGCTTCTCAGGTCAGATTTCTATTCTGTGTCTGGCCTACATGTCGCCCTCAGGCGTTGGTTGTCAGATCAGGTTAAGGCAGTTTTGTGCAGCCTGCGAAGAACTGAATATTACAAGTCAGCAGGTCACTGCCCAAAACAAGCCCGTCTCCTCAGGGCGCACAGCCTTATCTCATGGTTGGACTTCAACAGAAAACACTATTTCCACTTCAGAATGAGAACCAAGAATGCACATGGTTTCCCTGAAGTTGTAAGAATGAAGTCATGTCCTCACCCTGTTCACCCATAGGCAGAAGAAGAGTTTCTTGTTAATTTCCTGTGACAAGATGTGTTTCTTATTGGAACAATGACTTCAGTTTTGTACTGTGGGCAACGACTTATATAGCCAATTATTTTCCCTTTAACACACAGCTTAAATATTTCTTCTTTTCCTTACTTAATTTTGCATTCAAAAATACTACATGCATCATTAAGAAAGCTGACATAACTCCAAAAAGCAAAAGGAAAAAGAAAAAGAAAGGGTAATCTTACTATACAGATAATCACATTTACCATTTTAGCTTACAACTCTTCAAAGTTTTATTTGTTTGTTTGTTTTTTAATTTCAGGGAAAATACATTCATCCTTGGGAGGAGATCTGATAAGGAGAATGCAGGAACCAATCCTAACCGGAAACTATAGCAGTTAAAAGATTCTAAGAAGGGAAATTAGTGAAGGACCAAGTCAAAAGCTCAATTATAAAAAGAAAGAGTCCAGTAATCAAGCTTGGACACCATGAGGGATCAGTGTGGTGCCAAACCACCGAATGCTGTACCACAGACCAGGAAGATTTGATTTCTCAGAGAAGGGCAGCTCTGGAAATGGATCAGGTGGGGATTTACACGCTCCCATCTTTGGGGAAGAGGAAGGCTGCAGAGGTCAGGAAACAAGCTGGGTCAGACAAGTACCTTCTTTTTCATTACATCACAGGAATTTTTTCCCTTGAACTTTCAAGACCATCCCTCTTCTCCACTCACCTCAAGTCGGTGCAGCCTGGTTGTCTCTCTGCCTGGGACGCTGGCTTTCCCCAGGCGTCCCTTCACACTGGTGGCAGCTGAGTCTCCTTAAACTGCTGTTCAACATTCCCATTCCCCTGCTTGGAAATAAATAATGGCCCCACTGTCTAACTGGTTTCATTCTTAACTTCTCTCCCTGGCTTCCATAGCTCTCTGTAACTTAGCACCGATTGATTTATGTAGCTTGGTTTTCATGTCATATTCTCATCTCTGTCATCCACTCAGGAGTGATGTATTCATTGTTCTAAAAGGGCTCCATTCTCATTACCATTTCCTTACCTCCATCATTTTACCGTCTTGTCTGACACGTCCTACTTTCTTCCCTCTATTTACTGCAATCCTTCAACACCTCGAGCTAATCACAGCTCCTTCCTAGTATGTCCCCAATTATCCAAGTCCAAAACAAATGATTTATGTTTTCTTGGACCTACTACACCACTTATAATTTACCATTCTTTCCTTAGTGCCTTGTATTATTAGTCACTGTTTTACTTTTCTTTCCTGTTTGTCCTTAACTTGATTGCAAGCTCATTGAAAATGAAATCTACAGTATATGTAATGGGCTGAATTATGCAGTTTCTTCCCCCATCAAATTTATATGCCGAAGACCTAACCCTAGTATCTCAAGGTGTGCTCGTATTTAAAGACAAAGTCTTCAAAGAGATGATTACATTAAAATAAGGCCTTTAGGGTCAGCCTTAACCCAATCTGATTGATGTCTATGTAAGAGGAGGAGGTTAGAACACAGACCCACACAGACTAAGGGACTCTTGCGTAAGGACACAGAGAGAAGGCAGCCATCTACAAGGCAAGGAGAAAGAACCCAGAAGAAAACAAACCTGCTGACAACTTGCTCTTGAACTTCTACTGCCAGAATTGTGAGAAATAAATTTATGTTGTTTAAGCCACCCAGTCTGGTATTTTGTAACCCTAGCAAAGTGATACCATATCTAAAATCGGAAAGTTATATTTTTTATAATGCCATCCTCAAAATAAAACAAAATACTTTTAAGAGCTTAATATATCCTTTCCAGTATAAATAGGTTCATAGTATACATCAGATTATGTAACATTTATCACAGACATTTCCCCATGAAATTCATGCAAATACACAACACCCTTTTTTATAGGCTTGTAACCCTCCTTTGGCTTTCACCAATCCCCATCAAAACACGCTAGTTTGAGTGACAATATTCTGTTGTCTTTAACCATTTTAACCACTGGATTGCTCGCCTGTTTTGTCTTTGTGCTAATATCGACACCTCCCACAAAACATATTTATTCTTGTTCCTATGTGTGTGTGCTCTTGACAGATTAAGAAACATGATTTAGTTTTTTTCTGGTTAGGTATTCATGGAAAAAAAATCACAGAAATAACCAAAATCTCAAGGAGAAATCACACTCAACATTCAGAGATATTCTACTCATAAGAAAGAGATCTCTATCCTTCCAAATTCTTTGTTTATCTATATGACTTAAAAGGAGGACCAAAGGGCCCAAAATTCCTTTGCTCGCATTGCATCCAATGATGTGATTATGAGCTCTCATTAAAACAAATACAAAAAAGTTTACCTTCTAATATATACCTGCAACTGAATGTCTTAGAAAATGTATGTGCGGTTGTGAACATTGTTTTATCTGTTCCTTTAAAATCCTTGGAATTCAACTATTTTTCGGTGATGAACCCGTCTATAGTCCTGGAAGCCTCCCACACAGGCACTGGTGAGTGTGGTGGTGGGTAGAAGAGTGGAGGCAGCCCAGAGATGCTGAGCTCCTCTGCAAACACTCCGGGCAGGAGCTGGCTTCCTGCCTTTCACTTCCTCTGGGGAGCTGGGAGTAAGCCTTTCTGTCCTCAGGAGGAGCGAACAGGGCAATAGTGTGATTTCTAATCCTAAATCTCACCTTCTTCATTCCCTCAGAAAGATGCTTTGAAATGAACTCAAAGTTCCATTTGAAGCACACATAGCGCTTTGAATGACAGTAAATGATAAGTTGTAATTTGAAATAGACCTAATCTTAACCTGCGTCGTATGCATGAAATTTCTAGTTTGTCAAGAATTATTACTCTAACTTGGACCAGATTCCAGGACTCTACATCTAATCCTTACCAATTCGAATGAAACCATCAGTTGGTGTCCTGCGCAAAGCAGGCTCTTAGCGAATGTGTGTTGCATTAAATTAAATAGGGACAGAAAGGACTTTAGTTAACTAGATTAATTACTCTGTAAAAAATTAAATTGAGACTCTATAGATGACTGGAAATAAAGGAAATTCCTCTGTGGCAGGATGTCTGGTAATTATTTTGCTCTTAATTTAGTCTCAAGTTGATGATTGCCAAAATGTTGGGTGGCAATAGAATTAGGTCCTCAAATATAACATAACCAGACTGAGGAAATAACAGTGAAGTGTGAGAGTTCATTCTAACTGGACATTGAGTTAAAGTATGGAAAGTCAGGGAAGAATCCATTGCAGATATTCAAGAAAGATGAAAGTCTCCGAGTGGAAAGAAAAGAGTGACCCCACTTCATAACTCATTGCACCCTGCTTTATCATCAAAGAAGAACTCATGGGAATTCTCCTTCCTCCCACATACTAACATCTTGTTCTGCATGCTGCCTCTGATGACTTCTTGTCCTAAGACTGTTCACTTAACCAGGCTTCCCCTCTCTGAATACATTGGAGGTGGTCTTGGGGCAACCTAGACACAAGATGGAATTTGTCCCAGGTCACCCACACCTGAAATGACATGGAAGAGAACTGAAGGCCCTGGTGGTAAATATCAGGAGTGAACACACTGGGAGCTTGGCCACCTGGACACCCAGGCTGATTAAAATATTAATGTCCTCAGTGATCTATTTCATACTCTCATGTTGAAGAGAAAGCATGTAAAGAGGTGTAGAATCTGAAAAATTGATGTCTCTAAACACTGTAACTCAGTTATCTGAAGTTAATTTTTTTAAGTGAAATTGGGGGTTGTCTCAATGCTTCGCTTTCCACTGTCTGGTTTCAGACTATCTAATTCAGTATCTCCAACACCCACGGGACCTATGACTTTAAGAACATGAATGCCAATTGCTGTCTCAAGTCAACTCTGTGTTTAAGACACACTGCATCTTACCAAGCAATTACAGCTGTGAGGTAGCCCTGGTGCATTTAACCTTTGAAAAGATTTGTGGTTTTCTGTAGGTGGTATGTATGAGGTCTGTTTGGAAAAAGTCCAGCCATTGTTAATATAACAAGAATGGTTTATGTGACATCGCTGTAACCTGGAAGCCAAGAAGAGTGGACTGGAACACACATGCATGAACAATGACGACTTCACTGTGCTAGTCCATGGAGGCAGTAGACACTGTTGAGTGAGCGTGTGCTGTGTGTCTGTTGCATTCAAAATGACTGAGTGAGTAGAGCAACAAATCTGCATCAGATTTTGCATTAAGCTTGAACCTTCCTCTGTGGAAACTATTGGGATGATTGAGAAGGCTTTCGAGGATGATGTAATGAGTTCAGTGCAAATAAAAATGCAGCATGGATGCTTCAAAGATGGTTGAGAATCTGTTGAAAGTGGTCCATCTTCTGGAAGGTCTGCAACAAGCAGAACACCTGAGAATGTTGAATGTTTATGGGCTGCAATCAACAAAGATCAGCAACTGGCAGTGTGAGAACTAGAAACTGTTCTGGAGATTCCAAAAAGCACTGTGTCTGAGATTTTGACTTAGGATCTTGGCATGAAACCTGTCATGGCAAAATTTGTTCTGCGGCTTCCGCTGCCAGAGCAGAAGGAACGTCGTGTTGCAGTTGCTAATGGCTTGATTCAAACCACTATCGATGAACCGGGTTTCCTCAAGAAGGTCCTAATCAGAGATGAATGGTGGGTCTACGGCTATCATCCAGAAACAAAGACCCAGTCATCCCAAAGGAAGTTGCCTGGTTCTCCATGCCCAGAGAAGAGGCAGCAATGTGGCAACAAGATCAAGACCATGTTAACCGTTGTTTTTCTGATTGGGAAGGTGCTGTCCATCACAAGTATCCCCTCCAAGCCAAACAATTAACAAGGAGTACTACCTCAATGCTTTTCATTGGTTCAGCGATGCAATACAACAAAAATGGCCACAGCTTTGGGCAACTGCTGATTGGCAGCTTCATCATGACAACACGCCTGCTCATGCATCATGTCTCATGCAGAGTTTTTTTGGAAAAACATCAAATCACCTAAGTGACTCAGTCCCCTACAGCACAGATTTGGTGCCCTGTGACTTCTGGCTTTTCCCAAAACTAAAGTCACCCTTGACAGGAAAGAGATTTCAGACTGTCGATGAGGTTCAGGAAAATATAATGGGGGAGCTGGTGGCAGTTCCAACAAAGGATTTTGCAGAGTGTTTTGAACAGTGGATGAGACACAGGGAGAACCATGTGAGGTCCCAAGGTGCCTACTTTGAAGGGGACTGAGGCTTCATTGTCCTGTGTACAATGTTTCTTGTACGTTGTATCCTCTTCATTAAATGTCTCTATTTTTCACACTACATGGCTGAGTACTTTCTGGACAGAGCTTGTGCGTGTGCGTATTTGCACAAATGAGCACAGGAGATTTGCAGCTTTCGAAAGTGTGCATCCCCTGTCTCTGTTGTCAAGCGTGCCATAGCAGACAAACTGGTGCAGTACCACAAGGATGCCCATGAAATGCCCTTGCAGGAAGAAAAACAAGCACAATATACCCATCACCGTGGGGAATTCTGTTTGCCTATGATGGATTACTTGAAAATAGAATTAAAATTATACTCAAGTAGACTCATCTATCAAGATGATGTTATCAGTCCCATTAGTACAAAGCGTACCTGCATCCTTAACCTAATACCCGTCACTAAGGCAATTCCTGTAAATTGTATTTACTCTAACTCGCAGAGAATTCTCTTTACCTGCTTCCCATTACAATCCTTAGCGTTTCCAGACTGTGCCACGTGGGCCATCGGAGTCCATGAGCAGAGTGTACGGTGCCCTCACACTGTTGGTGGTCTGCGTGTGGGAAACCTTTTCGGAAGGCACAGCTGAGTTCACAGCCTGGGAGGTCCTTTCCAGCCAAGGTCACACACCCACTAGCTCTGTGCCTAGCATTTACATCCACTGGGTAAAGGTTACCGAGTGAATGATTATGTCTACAAACAAGAATAATTAGCAAATGTGTGAAAGTTCATTTATTCTTTCCCTCTCAAGCTTGAATTAGTATGGTCTGCTGCTAATAAGGGCATGAATGCCTGAGATAAACACTATTCTTTCCTAAAGATAAATGGATAAATGTGGTCCCCCCCCAATATGGCAAGTGTTTAGCACAGTTCCTGCTTCTCTTGGGCTCAGTAAATTTTTGTGGACTTAGCCACTCTATACAGTGATCCATTCAGATGATAACAACTTTACCCTGCTGAGCACTCTCAAACTGAAATTATACAGGACAATTTGTAAGTAATATAACATCTAACGTGCTTAGAAATGTGCTTTTCATCTAGTAAGTACTCAATGCATATGAATACTTTCCCTCGCATATTTTAAAAGAATAATGAAAACCCTAATTCTAAAGCATGGTGGAAAATAAATAATTAATTTCAGTAGAGGACAAATGGCAAAAAGAAAAGGTCAGTATTATCTCCTGACTTGGCAAAGAAATTTACCTGGCTCCTGGGAAGTTTAAAACATTACCTTGCCCTCCTCATACTTCTTGGCATTGGAGTGAAAAATACATCCCAATTAAGGCTGCCAGATAAAATAAACAGAATCTGGTAGAATTTGAATTTCAGATAAACAATCATTTGTTAGCGTAAGTATGTCCCATGTAATATTTGGGAACTGCTTGTATTTTTATTGCTAAATCTGTCAACCCTAATGAATGCAATGAGCACCACTAATTTGAAAAATAGTAGAAACTTAATGAGGCCCTTTTTTTAAAAAGAATGTTTGATTAGAGATCAACCGATTTCTTTTAAGTTTTTAAGCTCATTTTTTTTTCCCCTCGTCCTAAATCTATGGCTAATTTGCCTAACAGCAATGTGATTTCCACCTTCGTTTAAAAAATGCTCTGGAAACAAAATGTCTAGTTTGACTCTGCTGGTCACTAGAATATGATTTGCCAAAGGGGAACAGTTGTTAGTCCTGGCTCAAAGCCAGGCATTTGGTGTAGAATTATCAGTTGCTTCTTCTACGAGGAGTTTCAGGGGAAGCTTGTAAAGCAGGTTTTCCTGACTGGTTTGCGTCAAGTAGCCAGGAGACCGTTCGTGTTGCTGCTTCTTTTCACAGCAGAGTGGACGGAGAGCACCAAGCCGCCCCGCTACAGAAGACTGGAGCAAGGCTTAACAACCAGAGTGACTAGGGGACAACGCCAGCCGGTGACCTCACCCCCACACACTGGGTCACAGGGCCGAGAAGCAGCTGGGATGGAGGTCTTAGCAGGACACCGCCATCAAAGAAAGAAAAAAACCAAAGTTTGACCACATTGGTCTTTTAATGGATATTTTATTTCTCCAATATTCACCCTTCTCAGGCAATCCATAAATCATTGCATGCCTGAAATACAAAATTCCCAAGGGTTGGTAGGTGAGCAACTGTGGGAGACCAAGGTTTCTTCCCAACAGAAAACCCACAGGACATTCCAGGCCTTCAGCCAGCTCCCCAAACCCTCTTTCCTCTTTTCTTTGAGCCCCAGGGATTGGCCAGCTGGTTTCCTTTGCACTGTTACCACCCGTTGCTCCCAAACGCATTCTTCTCCTGCCCGGGTTCGGTGAGGGGTGGAAGGGTGGAAGGCAGCTTCCTGACTGGCTTACCTTGTTCCCACCAGCTGGTGCTGATCGACTGCTCACTGGGTTCCAGGCACTCCCCTCCACACTTAATATCATAACAGTGTTTAACTTTTGCTACAGTCAGAAGTAGGCATTGTGCCTCCCAACCAGGAACTGAAGTTCTTAGAGCTCAGGCTACCTGTCAGACCGTCAGTGTGAAGATGTGTTTCGCACACCAGTACCTCCATTCAGTTCCTGAGACTAGCAACACCCCTGCCTAAGTGGCACTCCCAGTAACACCGTAAGACGCGGGCTTTTCCTGATGCTGCACCAAGTCTTCTACCAGAAAGTACAGAGGCCACAGTAGTGATACAGCAGATCTTTGAGGCTGAATGAGACTTTCCAAGGTAAGCCAAGGAGAAAGCTCTGACGAAGAAGTGGTGTTCAGACTGTTTGATGGTTACAAGAATCATCCAGGGGACTTGCTAAAACACAAAAGCAAAGATTTCAGGGTTAAAAAAACCCCTCATAAAACTACTAAACGTTGGTGGATTTCTATTCCTATGTGGCTTTAAATTGACTTGGCCATGCTAGGTACATTAAAACTCTTCGTGGGATGGTAGTAATTTCACCCTGTTGAATTCTTTCTAGCTGAAACTATACAGCAAAAACACTTTTTAGATAATGTAATATGTGAAAATGCCTAGAAAAAAAATGCTTGAAATTTTCCTAAATATAACTCCAAGTCCAGAAGGCATAAATGAAAAGATGGATCATCTTGATTTCGTAAAAGAATTTTTAAAGTCTGCATGGCACAAAAAATGGCATAACCAAAAAGGATACAGGGTAAATTTTGGTACAATACAGTAAATACCATATACATACCATACCCATATATACATGGTGCTTCCATTGAAATGGTATGTCCATTCAGTGAAAAAATACGCAGTTGTAAAAAAGAATGTAGAGACATCCTTGTACTACTACGAGATTTCCAATGATGTTAATAAATGAAATAAATGAATAAAGCATAGTGGAAGGCAGTGTCCATGGCATGCTTCTACGCTTCCCTTTGTGTAAAATGAGTGGGAAAGATAAGAATGGATAGACAGCTGACAGGTAGATGAGAGAGAGAGAGATGGACAGAAAGAGAGAGAGACTCTGCAAAGATGAATAAGAAAGTAGTGGCAACAGTTGTTTGTGATGAGGAACTGGGGGCCTGAGAAGAGAGGAAACCAGTGGAAAAAAAGAATTTCCCCCATATACCTTTGTAAATGTTTTGAGTTTTGAACCACATGCCTAGGCTATTTATTCAAAAAATGAAATAATGAACACACCGTACGAACAACCTGCCACCCTAAAAAGCTTTCACAGATGCCAGGGCCCAAACTTGGGGGATTCTGGTTCAGCGGGCATAGCTCAGAGAACCGCACTGTTCATAAGCTTCCCTTGGGTACGCCTCTGATGAGGAGCACAGTTTGAGAAGGTAGGTATGGGGGTTAGGGTTAGGGTTAGGGTTAGGGTTAGGGTTAGGGGTTAGGGTTAGGGTTAGGGTTAGGGTTAGGGTTAGGGTTAGGG
>PVKU01002056.1:0-166614 GCA_004027475.1 Anoura caudifer | reverse complement strand
TAGGGTTAGGGTTAGGGTTAGGGTTAGAGACCTACTGGGAGGCCGAATCAGAGTTCAGAGAGGTGGCGGAAGGGGAAAGAGGGTGTCCCGAGAAGCTGTGCTTCCAACTCCCCTTTTCTTTAGTTCTCCCTCTTTGGTAACTTTACGCCGCTGTCATAGACTGGTCTGCCTGTCTAGGCATCAGGACAAGGTAAATAATTTTGACTAGCTGCAGGAAGCCCCAGAGAGCAGGAAGAGGAGGGGGAAGAAATTTCAAGCTACGCGGAATGGAGAAAAGAATGTCTATGGCTGCCTAACCGTGCACATACTATTTCGGGTGACCCCATCTATGGAAATGGAGGCTTCTTGGAAATTTTATCTTGTTATTACATGGTTTAACATATTCATAATCACCTTTCCTTTTCTATGATTCCGTTTTGTTTCTCTTATTACTCTTGATATTTCTTGATTTGTTTATAAAACCAGAGGAGAATACGCTGTGAAACACACACACACACACACACACACTCTCCCTATGTAGACTCGTGCCTTCCCTCACAATACAATTTAGCAATCATTTGTTGTCAGCTGCCATAATTAAACTCTGATTTTTCCTTTCGTGAGTCAGAATTTGGCAACACCCATTTGCTAGAATCTGGTGTGTGGGTGGCGGCTGCGGTGGTGAGAAGGGCTGTGGACGTCAGGGGCCTGCCAGTCAGCCCGAAAGATTCGGTGTAGCTGTCTTCCCCCATCCTTCATCCCATCCACCCAGTCCTCCACTTCTCTCTTCCCTAAGTATTTGTTAGTTCCGGGATAGTTGCTAGTTACACAAAGACATTCAGCAGTAAGACAAGGCTCCGCTCATTAAAGAGGTAAGAAGTGGAGTCACAGCTCAGACCCAGCTTCAGCTTCCTGCAGCGTGGGAGGCGGAAATGTGAAAAAGGAAATGCTGAGGGAGTCGTCAGGGTTAGGCGAGTAGTTCACCCAGGACACACAGGTGACAACGGTAGAGGCACGGCGGCCAAAGTCAGTAATGTCTGGGGGAGGCGCCATCGGGGAAGTCTTCTGATGGGAAGTACCCCTTGGCCTAACGCAACCTCAGTACTTTACCTGGAACTCAGTCTAGTCTCCTTTCTTGAGGAGGTGAGGTTTTCGTTTTTTTTTTTTTTAACTTTTCTTTCTTTCTTTTTGGCCAAAAGAATCCTGCTTACTCCCTCGGATGCTACAAGATCCTTTCCGCTCTCCTTGGCATAACAACACTCTTGCTCCTCCAAACTTCCTGTTCTTCATTGTCCAGTATCCAAGATCTGTCGATGATCCAAGCACTAGCTTCTTCCAACGCAACAAAAGCTTGAAAATGGTTCTTCTCCCAAGGCACCTGCATTTTACAACGTGCTGCAAAGCCTGCAACAAACTGGCTTATAACATCAATAGGTTCTTACAGGAAATATTCTTTTTTCATAAATATTTTTAAAGTACTCCAACAGAATTAAGTAATTTTGAAAGTCAGACATTATTCACAGAAATGGAAATGAGATCGCAGGGGAAGCTGGTGGATAATAGGGGTGACAAGCGCCTAAGGAAATGGATGTCAGTTTAGCGTGCAGCCCTGGGTTTTGTGGGGGGCAGCACATGCGTCCTTTACCGGTTTGCTCTTAAAACCAAACATCTTCAGGGAAGGAAAGAGAGTAGACAGGTTATTACGAGCCTTCTCTGTGCTTAGAATGTTTATTCTCTTATTTAACCCTCCTACTAATCTTTTGGTGTAGATTATATTTTTCTTCTGATCCTGCAAGCCACATACTCCTTCTCAGGACAATTTCCGGTGAATTACTCAAAAACAAAACAAAATGAAACAGCAGGTTGTTTTCACTGGATTTAGGGAACAGTGAAGTGATAAATTCTCACCACTTTATGTGTTCTTTCTGGACTTAGTTACAGAAGAGCAAAATCACCCATAAAGTACAGCTATTGAGCTGTATAAAAACATCTCATGGGTGACAACGTATCCGTGTCTGGGAAGATGACATCAGGAATACGTGGAGGAGGGGCATCCCAGTGAGGGCAGGGCCATGAGGTACGAGAGACGGGGACAAGGAGAAGGAAGAGTGAAAGTGGTCCAGGGTTGTTTTAGGGCAGACTTTGGCGCCCGGGGACCGACCCACAGGCCAAAGACAGCCAGTCACCCAGTTTCATATGGACCATGAGCTAAAAATATTTTTACAACTGTTTAAATGTTCGAAGAGCGCTCAAAAGAATAATAATCTGTGACGCATGAAAATTACATAAAATTCTAATTTGAGCGCCCATAAGGAAAGTCTTATTGGAACACACATTCCTTTGTTTACGTATTGTACGTAGTTGCTTTCACGCTCCAACCACAGATGGGAGTCCTTGAAGCTTACAATATGCGGGGCACCCTCACTGCTCGGTGTCCTGAAGTCACAGTTACAGCCCCACAGATTGTCGATGCCACACACATCACTACAGCAAAGCATTTGTATTTGCTCCAGTGCCTGCCTGTCATGTCAAAACAAGAAAAGTACGTTTCAACTGTCATGCTTCACGGCAGAGCGGAGGGTGCATTATTTTGTGATTGTACGACAAAGCGTTGGGTTTACGATGACATCATAACACGAGAGCTAAGCTCAGAGAATACAGTACACACCGGCATTCCTAGACCAAGCTTCATCACAACATTCCAACTCACAAGAAAGTGCCAGTCAGGGAAAAAAAAAAATAGTTTTCACTTAAAACAGACTATCTCATCATAGCAAAATTTCTGTACAAAAATAAAAAAATGAAAATGAGTCTGCAATCAAAGTACGTTTCCGGGTGATTTGTTATTTCATCAGAAAGCTGTTTAGCACTATGAGTTAATTAAATTGTGCTTGATTCCACCAGCTAAAGAAACGTGTACATGAAAATAAACATGTTAAGACTACTTACTACCAGCCTTTTGGTAAGAACAGTTGCTTGCAGAGTTCAGGGTACGGGAAGCCATGCCAATAATCAATTTAAAAACAAAGCCAATTATTCTTAGCTGCTTTCCTTGGTTCTTGGTGAATTGGCAGATGTTACAGATAACTGTCAATGGTTAGTTACTGAGGAGTCCAGGCCTAGTTGGAAGTTGACTAAAGAATTAGCCTCCATGAAAGATATACATGGAAAAAGTAAAGGCAACGTAAAAGTTCAGAAAACACTAGGCACAGCAAGAGATTTAAAAAATGAAAATAAAACAGACCTCAAAAAATAGTTCAGAAAAGTACTAATTCAGTACAAGCTGAAGAGGAATCTGTAATGACGCGTTATAATCGAAGGCAGTAAAGATATACATGAGGCAGAAAAAGGCTTTGTTGGACAAATTTACAGAGTTTGTCAAAATGTAAAGCTGTTCATCCGCAGCTATTTCTAGAAAATACTGCCTTTTGTTGAACTCTATCGTGTGCGTTACTGTATAGTCAACGGTAAACTTCATTTCCTGTGTCAAAGACTTAACCAATGCTAGTTCCACGGTTTTTTGTCAGAAGTAAAAACTGAATGTTTTGACTTGCCCAACCACACAACAGTAGAAGTGGTAAAGTTTTGCTGTGATTTTTGAAGTTTAGGACTGAGACTAATTTTCTCCTCAATGAGAAGGACCACCCTCAACCTACTATCACTGAACACTGAATGACTTTGGATTAGCTTTTGCTTCTTATCTGACCATGTTCTTCCTCCCTTCCACCCTTCCTTCTTTCCTCCCTTCTTTCCTCGAGTATATGTTTCTATTGATGAGAGAGAGACTTTGATGCGAGAGGGAAACATTGATCAGTTGCCTTTCATATGTGTCCCAACCAGGAATCAAACCTGAAACACAGGTATGTGCCCTGACCAGGGATTGAACCTTCAACATTTTGGCGTATAGGGCATCACACCAACCAGCTGAGCCACCTGGCCCGGGCCTGACAATGTTTCTTAGTGAATTCAACCTAAAATTACCAGTTAAAAGAGTTCTTATGCGTGAAACTTACACTTTGGCAAAGTCATTCTGAAGACAATGTTGTTTTAATCACGAAAAATGTCAAACTGCTGTATATACTTCCTGAGTTGTAAAAAGTGAGAGCAAGAAGAGATCTCCATCTCCATAGAATTTTTCAGAGTATATATTTTCCAAGCTCTAACTATAGTACCAGCAATGACTTTTGCAATTCAATGAAAGATCCAAAGGAGAATTCCATGTTTCAAAATCGGCTTAACTTTGAGATTAAATCTGCATTGTAATGACATCCTGAAAGGCAAATATTTAGAAAACACTCTAACAGAATTCTGTGAGTGCCTTTTAAGCAACAAATGTGTTCAATTAAAATCATATGTTAATGAAGCAATAACAGTACTTGGCAGTACCTACCTCTGTAAACAGACATTTCAAAGATAAAATCCATAAAATCTCATTGCAAATTAGTATCAACAGATAAACAACTGCAATCAATTTTGATAATAGAGAATACTCATATCAATAATAATTATTATAACTACTATAATATATAACATATAATACTAATATATATTATGCCATATATACATATATTATAATAAATATGAGGTCTATCCAGAAGGTATTCAGCCATGTAATATGAAAAATAGAGACATTTTTATAGAAGATGATACAAGAAGCATTGCACATAGGATAATGACACCTTAGTCTCCTTCAAGGCAGGCACCTTGGGACCTCACACAGTTCTCCCAATCACCATCAGCTGCCCCACTGTATTTTCCTGAATCTCATCCATGGTCTGAAATCTCTTCCTTTTCAAAGGTGATTTTAGTTTGGGGAGAAGCCAGAAGTCCCAGGGCACCAAATCTGCACTGTTCTGGGGCTGAGTCACCTGGGTGATTTGATGTTCCACCAAAAAACTCTGCACAAAACGTGATACATGAGCTGGCGTGTTGTCATGAGGAAGCTGCCAGTCACCAGTTGCCCATATCTGTGGCCTTCTGAATCATATGAATAGTTTCCACAGAGGAATGTTCAAGCTTAATGCGAAATCTGGTGCAGGTTCAGTGCTCTACTCACTCAGTCATTTTAAATACGATCGCCACACAGTACACATGCTCACCCAGCGGCACCTACCACCCCACCCCCCACTAGCACGGTGAAGTCGTCATTGCTCATGCATGCTCATTCCATCCACTCTCCTTGGCTGCCAGGTTACATCGCTGTTGCAAACCATTCTCGTTATATTAACAATGGTTGGACTTTTTCTGGAAATATCTCATATATATGTATATAAGGTGTATGTATAACATAACTTAATATTACAACTAATATAAGTGGTCTTTCTTTCCTAATATTCATTTGTATTTCAGCATCATCAACAGAAATGCTTGAACCCATTGGCTATTATGCTTAGCATGGCTCAGTGATAAGGACAGCTTTTCCTCCCCCCACCGCCCCGTCCCAAGAGACCTCACACGTGTCTTCTAATTTTGCTTTACAGGACACTAAAAATTACAATCCCTACATCAGAATTATTTTCATAAATGTACATTATAGGCTGATACGAACATCTGGTAAGAGGCCCAGAATTTCCTTTGCTTACCGAACAAAGTCTACCCTAGACTTCAGAATGCAAAGGCTTTGGCTTCAGAAAGTGGTTTTAGTTACAATCCAGGGAACTTAGGGGGAAAAACAGTCAACGTTACCACCGTGAAGGCTTATCAACACGAAGGCACAGGTGTGCGGTAAGTTGTCCAGCCGTCCAACCTGAAGGCACAGGTGTGCGGTAAGTTGTCCAGCCGTCCACCTGAAGGCACAGGTGTGCGGTAAGTTGTCCAGCCGTCCAACCTGAAGGCACAGGTGTGCGGTAAGTTGTCCAGCCGTCCAACCTGAAGGCACAGGTGTGCGGTAAGTTGTCCAGCCGTCCAACCTGAAGCCACTCTGGGATTCTGCTGCACACCACCACTGTCCCCTCTAGGCGCTCACCCGCGCTGACCTTGAGTCTGGAATGACGCTTGCTGCCTGGGGTGGTCTTAAAATCTCTGAAGGGCACCTTGTTTCTGTCAATGTCGGTGCTTTCGTTGGTAGTTGTAGAGAATCTACATTAGGTTTAAAGGCAGGAGGGGGGTGGCCATGGGCTCCATATGGCTCTCAGGGCACATTTTAGTTGGGCCTGCTTTGTTTTATAAATATGGAATCAACTGTGTTTCTGGACTCACTGGTGTAAATACTTCCTCCAGAATTTTCTGGAGCCATCCATCACCCATCCATCGTCTCTGACAATTCTGCAGAAGCCAAGCCCAATGGGCCACAGGTCCTCAATGAAATAACTGCTTCTATGAGGCTGAGAACAATTTCTGGTTAAAACGAAAACTCTCACGTCTGCCCACTCAGCTGTATCACCTCAAAGAGGAAAACAAAACCCAGCTTCCTGTCGTCTCCCAGCGTCACGGCGTGACAAGCTACAGTTGCTTTGCCTTTTGACTAGAAGCAAGAGTGCAGATGAAAACGTATTTGATCAAGAAGCCAAACAAACCGAAGTAACCTCTTCATCGGCAAAAGTCATCTCCTTAAAGAAAGAGTGAAACCGCCCACACTGACACCCTCCCCCTCCCAGGAGGGTAAGAAAAAGAAAAGGAAGAGAAACTGTTTTCTGAACAATCCAATTATAGCTTAATATTGTACTTGAACTACTGAAATCTGCAGCGACTTCCAGCCAGTTATAACATTAAAAAACAAAACAAAACACACAAAAGTACTAGTATAATAGTATTGTACTGTTACCATGGAAGCATTTCCTTTTCTAAGGATGAATTCATTCTCCTGCTCCCTGACCAGGAGAGAATGTGGCCTTGAGAGGCCTTGACCATGAGAGAACATGTTGTGGTGGGAATTTTCAGGTACCCTGGGACAGTCACCACACGGTCTGAGCCTTCTCTGTACTGCCTTTGGGCAGGACTCCTTGTCTCACTCATTCATGTATTCGCCATGTAAGTGAATCATTCATTCATTCACCATGTACGTGATTCATTCACTGTCTACTCTCTATCCACAGAAATTGTTAGCGGAACACATAAAAACATTTATATGCTGTTACGGTTGTTGCTTTTTGATGATGCCAACTTTGATTAATCTACTTTGTGGATTCACATAGTAGTGTGTGAATTCTTTCACAAATTTCCAACCCTACCTCCTGCATTCAGTCAGGGGTAGCAGCTTGTCCTAAGAAATCAACCACGTTTGATCTCTCCCTTTACTTTTTAGAATACACCATAAGTAGAGGGATGTCAAGAGTAGCTGTGGAAACACTTTGATGACAATTACATTAATTACATAACCAAAGATTACAGGAGAAGTTACACTGTCTACCCTCAGCATCCTCATCTATAAAAGGAAGAGTTTGGAGTAATTTAGGGTTTTGCAATGTGTGGTCTTTGGGCTCAGAATTACTTGGGGTGATTTCTTTTTGAATGTACATTCCTAGGCTCTACCACGGAGCTACTGAATCAGAATCTCTGGGACGGGAGTCCCTAAATCTGCTTTTGGGACTCAAGAAGAATATTAATGTGTTGCAAAGTTGATGGCCATTGAACTAGGGATGTCCACAGCCCTGCTAGTCCT
This sequence comes from Anoura caudifer, assembly GCA_004027475.1. Lineage (NCBI taxonomy): Eukaryota > Metazoa > Chordata > Mammalia > Chiroptera > Phyllostomidae > Anoura > Anoura caudifer. Next base: position 159,035 of record PVKU01002056.1, on the reverse strand, counting down.
AAAGGTCATGGCCGTGAGTCTGCGTGGAGCAGAGAGAGTATCACAATGAACGGATGAGATTTTTTGACTGAGGTTGCAGAGATGTTGGGGTAGGGAGACAATTTTGGAACAGATAATTTTAGAAGTTATACAACTGAGTATACAGAGGGAAAAAAATGTCTAGATAGAAGTGTGATATTTACCCCTAAAAAGAGTAAACACAGTATTATTTTGAGATGAACACTTCTAGTATGGTTTGCAATGGAGAAGCTTACTAGGAATAACCATCTTAAAAATGTGCAGTTGATAAATGAAGCTATAATTAGAAGGAGAATCAGAGAATAAATTCCAGATGCCTCTGTATCACAGCAGCACAGGACACTTAACCAAGGGCTGCTTAAGTCAAGTTAGAGATGACAAGTGTTTGCCACAGGATGGGATAAATATTTTTGGTAGAATGCCTTTAATCATCATTCTGGTGGCGGATTACACTTCATTGGTGATAGAAAGAAAACAAACAGAAGAATCCTAGCATGACTGCAGAAACACAACATATTTTAATTTATAGTTAACGGTGATTGTTTGGGAGTTCTCATTCATGCAGCTGTTTTGAGAGAGCCGCTGAAATAGGAAGCATATTTCTGGGTCAGAAAAATCATGAAAGAAAAACATTTTAAAATCCAATCAATCCCCTCACGAAGTGAGTCAATGTCTCTCAGCTGGAAGTAGCCACACACACATGCTGGGACTTGAGGCCTCTCCTGGGATTACTGAGGGAGCCATGAAATGGGGCAGCCGATACCCTCCAAAGAGGCGCAGAGAATTCTTGCCGGATCAGCCCTGGAGGCCACACCCACAATCTCTCCCTCTGACCTGAAAATTAATTTTGAAAACTTGTGCCTTACAAGGAAGGGTCTGTGTGACGGCTCTCTGGAGGGGTCTAACCTCATTAGATCTGCAAACGTGGTAGTCTCGCTAGAGCTCCAAGGGCGTTTTGACAAATGTTAACTTTATATAATTACTGCCCACTGAGCTCAGTGAGCACTGTATCATCTTGGCGGTGTAACAACTATTAACTTGAGGAATGCGCAGCATTCTGTAAATAATACTCTGCGGCTCAATTCATGTTGTTGTCTAGAAAAACCACATACAGCCCAGATTTCCGTGACTCTGTCCTGTTGTCTGCTAAGAACATTATCTCCTGGTAGCACCATTTTTGAAAAAAGAACGTAGGTCTCATGGCAATCTTTTTAAACGTAGCTTTAGGCAACTCGCTGTCCACCTTCCCTCTGTGTGGCCCCAGCCACATGTCTACACTCTTTCCAATCCCTGCCTTCTCTGATCAGCAACTATCCTCAACCATTTGCCGGGGGGAGGGAAGGGGAGAGCCAAATGGAGACCATTCTTAACATGTCTACCTTTCCTCCTCTTGCCTACAAACTAAGGTACAGCCCAGCATCCTTTCCTTTGTTCTCAGAACAATAGGTATTGCTCCTACCGTTTAAGAGCATTGGAGATAATGTCTTTAAAATTTTATGGAAAAATATTACACACTCAATGTAGAAAAATGAGAAAATCAGACATCATAGGTACTCACCTCTACTCTGACTCGCCCGCTTATTACTGAGAACTTACTGCTGTGGACTCCAAAAGCCACACCTTCAGACTTCTGTTCTCAGTCCCAGGCCAAAAGGTCCTCCTGGGTGCAGACTGTCCACATGTGAATGTCCACAGACACCTCCATTCACCATATTCCTAACTGCCATGTCTAATTTGTTTCCAAAATCTGTTCTTCCGTCCATAGCTACGTCTTCACTGAGGTCATGATCAGAATGGACCCTGATCCCTCCTGCTCCTCGTGTCTTCATCTAAGCAATTATCTGCATCTGCCAATTTACAGGAATAATCCCCATCTCCTCATACCATGGTTATATCCCTCCTGGATGATGGCACTAATCTCCCGGTTGGTCTTCTGGCACCCAGTCTGGCGCAGCCTGCAGTCCATCCTCCATACCACTCTCCTAGACACATGGTGACATTCACATCTGCATCTCCTCTTAAAGTTCTCCTCTGGACCCCTATCTTGGTTCATGGCATCATCTCCAAATTCCTTGAAACCAGGTCCCTACTGATTTGACAACTGCCCCCGAGTTCCCATCACTGCGCCCACAAACCATCCCTTCACTCAAACCATAACTGAGCTTCAGTTCCAGGACCGTCTCATCCTCATCTTTGGGCAACGTACACATTCCTTCCCTCCGTCAGACATGCCCTCACCTGTGCACATGCTCGTCTTTCAGTTCCAGTTTCCTCCCACCTGGTTGTTCCTCCCCGTCTCCATGGGCACAGTTAAGGGCATCTTCTTCTGAGCTCGCACACTACCTGGATCTAACCCCTTTCACACACTCCATCCAGCCACATCTGACCTTTGTCAGTTCCTTGGACATGCCAAGCTCTGTGTGGCCTTCCCCCTTCCAGCAGGAACTTTCTTTTCCCATCCCTCCGTCCTTCAGTGTTGGCCTAAACATCACTTTCCTTAGGAGGCCTTCTCCATTCTGCACAAGCTTGGGTCCCCTTTCTTTAAGATCACTCACGGACATCCTTTCCCCTCTTTCCACAACTCTTTATTGTTACTGCTTGAGTAATTGTCTGTCTTCCCCAAAAGACTTAATCAGCTCAAGCACTAGCTCGCTCTTGCTTCTTACTGTATCCAAGGCAATAGCAGCGTGCCTGGTATCTAACAAGAACTCGATAAATTCTGATTAAGTAAATCAATGGGTTATACCATTTATCACATTGCTGTAATAATTTGTCCCTCCTGACAAGAACTGTTTTATTCATGGTTGCATGCCTAGCACCTAGTATGATGCCTGTGCATAGCAGGAAGTTCATATATATTGCATATATATATATATATGCAATCAGTAATCAGGACAGGTAGGTCCTTTTACTGAGCTGCTGGGGGCATCTTTGACTCATTCACTTTACAGTCCTCAGTCATCCGCCTTGGAGCTGACGCCCACAGGCAATATAGACATGTTATTGACAATATAAATATATTCCTCCCACCAGCAATACAAGCAAGAACCTAAACTGCTTCAAGCTTGGTTTCCTTCCTGTTATCCTTCAAACATTATGAGAGTGATATTAAATTATCGGGTAGCATCCATCCAAAAAAGAGTGGACAGAAAATGCGCTATTAAAAAAAAAGAATATTTAAAGGAGAAGCAGGAAAAGAGGAACTAAGGTTCGGTATTTTCACACACTGAGTCTAACGCTACCACAGCAGCTCCCTGAGGCTCTGTGATTATGCTCGTTTTCACAGATTAGAAAAATAATGCTCAGTCAAAGGGAACTTCGGTTATATATCGTACTACATCAGCACCAAGGATGCCTTGTTTATTAACATGAAACTCTCTTCTGTGTTGTACTTCTTACACTCATAATTATTATTTATTAATTAAACACATCAGCTAACACCTATTCAGAGCCCACTCTCAGCCAGGTACTAACGGTGGGTGCTTTAGATGCATCTGTCTTCAGAGACATGAGCTTAGGGTTTTCCACGCATTGCAGATGTCAAAACTGAGCCTTAGAGTGTCTTGAAACACAGTTTGTAAACAGTAAGCAACAGAGCAGGCATTTGAACCCTGCTTTGTGCAACTGTAAACCTGTTCTTTCCACTCTACTATGCTGAGCACTATATTCTTGTTGACCTAAACAAGGACAAGATTTCAGATAATGTCTCTGGATCTTGCCCCTGGCCTTGGAAGGGAAGGGAAGGTCCTAGAAGGGGGAAAACATTCCAGTCCGTTGGCAAACATCTCTGACTCCTTCAACGTATAAACCGTGTCATAGAAATAAAACATGAGCCCGTAGAGCAGGGTGAGGATGCATGGAGAAATTTTATGCAAGTCAGCTTACACAGGATTGACAGGAAAGTGATTTAATTCGCCAGGTGCTACACAAATGATGAGACTAAGTACTGTGACAATATTAGTACTGGCCAGTAGTTGAAAAACACAATGGAGGTTCTTCAAAATGATATCAACAAACAACACTACTTGCAAGACAAATAATATTACCTTTCTACCAGAATGTACCCAACAAGCTGAATTCTTTAGCAAGTTTAATGTAAATAGGGAAGTAGCATTTCTGTAGGCTAAACTGCCTCTTTTCAAAATTAGCTCAAAAGCACTTAGGGATTTGGTAGAATTTTTCAAATTTTTCCATGACTTCCATTTCCAGACAGGCTATCTGAAGGTTCACTTTCAATCCAAATCAAATTTCAGCAGTGTAAGAACTTCATATTAAAATTTTCATAAAATGTTAACCTTTTTTGGCATAAATGCAACTTTCCCAGGTCACCTTGTGGCCTTCTGAATCAGGCGTAGTCTAAATATCTTATTGTTCCCAACAACAACAACAAAAACAACAACAAATAAACAGAGAAAAAAATGTCCCGTTGTTCCTGATTAGCACTTTTGGTCACATACGCTCTATAACTTCTCTAACAGTTTCTAGGAAGTAGCAACAGGAATTGAGTTCAACTACAGTGCTGCTTCTTAGATGGCCTTCGAAAACATTCCAGTGTGTGTGACAACCATAAAATCCCAGCGTAGTAACCCCACCGCATAATATGAAAATTGCTAAATCAGCTGTTAAGGCGGCTTTCCCATAATTTGTGAGACAGAAATTTACTTTTCCTGGGATATGTCAATTCATGTAGTTATTAAAGATGTTTTCTTTGATTCTGGAAATATTTATTAACACGTTGTTCCCTGAGAACAGCGCAGCGGACCTTTAAAGAACAATATTTTGCAAACCTGAATGAGCGGTCCTTTAATTATTACAAGAATAATTATTCCTTTATTACAAGAATAATTAAAGGAATAACAAGACAGAATCTTTGAAATTGGGGCTGTCCCACAAAATCTTGGGCATATGCTGACCAGGACAATGATAAGCATTTCCCCCTTTTCATTCTCCTTTTAACAAATACTCTACAATTCCTTACTGCTGGCAATTCGGTGTTAAAAATTCAAAGTAATCGTAGTAAATCAACAAAACCTGCTCTTTGTGTCAGAAAAAGAATGAAGTCATGCAGAACATGCCTTAGGGTGTCTTTCCGGCGCTTATGCCTCAGTACACCCTACTGCCCTAAAAAACTTCTTGGAGAGGAGGGAGAGGCAGATTCACACTTGCTTCTCTGGAGAGTCATCGCCTACATCCTCCGCTTCCAAATGCATTTCCGTCCACTAGGTCACTGATTCCGCTTCATTCACAAGAATCTGAGGGTTAGAAGATCAGAAAAAGTGACTTAATAAGCCATTTCCTGCTGCCGGTTGGATAACTACTCTTCTTGACTAAACAAATGCAGAAAAAAACTTTTGGTGACGCCCTGGCAGTCCTATACATGAGTCTTCAAATTTCTACAAATTTCGGAAAATGTTATGGACTAAATTAATATGAAAATTACTTTCCAAATTGGCTGCATGTCTTCTTGTACAACATATACTCCCTCCTACTATTGTATCTTTATATTTTGCTCAGCAGAAAGAAAGTGCAGTTTGTATCTAAAACAGGAAGAGAGGAAGGGTGGAACAGCACGGAGAGTGAGGAAGGGACTAAGAAGAATGTTAGTAGTTAATTATAACTCGTGGAGGGTTCCAGTAGCATGAAGCTGCAAAATGGGGAGCTTTGCTCAGGGTACTCAGGAGTGGCATCTGTTGTTCCCACAAATGCTTGCACACTTGATTGCTCTGGTGCAGCACATCCCAGCTGAGGACAGAGGCCACCATTAACATCACCCGCCCCCCATTCATACAGTATCACACACCCATTAGAGAGGAGCCTTTGACGTCTGTCCTAGTCAGACAGGTGTCTAATCTTCCTAATACCCCATTTTTTGCCCTCGATTGTGCTTCAGCTGTTCCTGTAGTTTGCACACTACAGCTAAGACATCAGCTCAGCCAAATACCCCCTTCGCTTGGGGGTGTTTTGCCTTGTGAAATCAGAGCCTTTGGTGGACATTCATGTAAATTTAGTCAGAATGCCTACAGTTCTGATCCCAAGTACAGTCCTTATATTAGCAAAAAATGAAAAAATAAAATTGAATTACATTAGCCCCACCTGATTTTAATCTTACGCATCTGAGCTGGACTCAGCTTTAAAGGCAGTTAATAATCACAGGCAGCGGGGTAGGCCAGCAGTTCCTTTCTCCCGTACACAGTCCGGGAAGATGCTTTCGCAGGGGAGGGGTGATTGCAACAATAATAATCAACATTGTGGAGCACTTTGTGTGCGTCAAGCACCTGGCATATACCACTTTATTTGCTCTGCCCAATACCACGAGGCGGTAGATTGTGTCCAATTTGATGGATAAAGAAACTGAAACTCCACAAGGCCGAGCAACTGGTCACAAGGAAACAGGGCTTGGACTCTTAGTGACTTTGACAACGGAGTACAGCTTTTAACCACTGTGCCCTCCTGCATCCCCGATCAACCCAGATAAGTGCCAGTATTCTTAGAACATGATAACGACACTTTGGTTACCATTTGTCGATATTACAATTAATAAAAATATTATTAGTTTATGTGTTTTAAAAGCCATGTACAGAATCAACATCAGTATCTCCACGCCAGATGCATTTTGGAGGATCCGGACTGTCAACGGGCTGTCTCCACTCTCAGGATCCTCAAACCTAATCTATCCCGAGCAGACCTTGCATGGACCCTCAAAGCAGTCCTCACCCTGTGTCCCCTGCCGTCAAGGCAACGCGCTCTGTTGTTGAGCAAGCCAGAAAGCTGAGGATCACCTGGATTTCTCCTTCTCCCTCTCTCCCTGCACAGAATCACTACGTTTATTTACACAAACTCCTAAATACCTTTTAAATCCATATAACTCTGTCCACCCCGAGGCTGAATGCTGAGGTCCTGTCACCACCACTCCCAGCTCATGCTACCTTAACAGTCACCTGATGGTCTCCCTCTCCCACCACTCTGCAAACTGTTCTTCACTCTGCAAACTGTTTGGCCACGGAGCTACTGGAAGTTTACTGTCATTCCTCTCTCTCCCTTGCTTCAACCTCTTCACTGGCTTTTTCCTTGGGACCAAGTCCCTTGAATAGGACCTTCACGTGGTCTGGGTCCTGCTTATCTCTCTAGTGGGGGGGGGGGGTCGGGCAGGTGAAAAAACAAACCTACAAACAGACACAAGCATTTACAAGTGACTCCAAATGGTGTGAAGGAAATAAACAGGGCACTGAGTTGGAGAGAAGCAGGGTTTGGGGGTGGTGAAGGCTAGGGCCAGCAGGCAAGGGGTTGCAGGGGTCTAACCGCACGAGATGCCCTCACTAGTGCGGTGGCAGAGGAAAGGGGGACTGCTGTCCAGACCAGGGCCGCAGATGACAGTGGGGACTGGCGTGACCTGCCAACGATTTTCATACAGATGCCTGGGAAGAAAGAAATAAGGGCTGACCCCACATTCCTGGCCAGAAGTCCCAAGGGGGCCATTTTCTGAAAGGGAAGCCTGGGGAAGAGCAGGCTTAGCATCAAAGGACTCTTTGACTTACCATAGCGGCTGGAGATGCTCATGAGACATCCAAGTGGAATTACCAAGAGAAGACTGTTTGGGTTTGGTATTAAAGGACAAGCCTGGGTCACAAACTGCGAGTGAAGGGTGTGCACACATGGAAGCTTCTCCCGACTTCCAGGCTGGTTTCGGTGCCCCCGGCATAGAGAGTTGCACCTTGAACTTCCTCCTCCGCCGTCCTGAGATGGTCCCAGGACCAGCACATGCGCTCCACCAAACAGTGAGCCAGCATCATGAGCAGTGATGGTCTCTATTCACTACCGCGCCCCTGATGTGGTCCTGCAAATGATGGCCGGCCAGAAAGAGGGAAGTGAGCACCCAAAAGCAGGCTTCGCCTGCCCCACAGCTGTGCTCGGTGCACCTGCCCTAGGGCACACGGCCCATTAATTTGACCCCCTAAACGAGCCCAGAGGAGGTCCTCCACTGCTCTGTCTGTGTGGTCCAGGCCACTTGCCGCCTTCCCCCCGCCGTTCCAGCTGAGCGGTGTGTGCGCATGACCCTGCTGCCACAGCACCAAAGGAGGCGGGCCGGAGGTCTGACTCCTAAAAGGCCAGCCTAACATGCCAAATGGCCAATCTACATTTTACGTAAGAAAGGTCAGCTTCATTCTTCTATGAAAGGAGAATATTGAATGATTTTTAAAAATTCTTGTGTACTCCAAACCTTCCTGATGTCCCCATCCATGGAGAAGAGAAATGGCCTCGCTTTGTGTCGGGGCACCTCCTGGCCTTTCCCCGGTTGTCATTCTCATCCAGTTTGGCTACATGGTGGTTTTCTGTAGCATCTATATTCAAAGATAGTGAGAATCCACGCAGCAAATTTGCAGGGTTGGCTCTATTAACAACAAGCTTTGTTCTCTTTTTTTCCAAACAAGAAGTTCACTTAAGCAACATGGTGCTTGACTTGAAGGGAAAACTACCTAGGATTCATTTCTTTTAATTTATCCCTACTTGAAGACAGATTACCCTCCATGTAACAGCTACGTACAGAAAAAAGCCATAAAATTGTCCTCAGTTTTACAATGATAAATGAAAAACATTAAAATTTTCCAATCAAACAAGGTACGCAAGGGTTTTTATGTTGTTTTTTTTTTTTTTTAAACGGTGAGAGCAAAATAACTTACTAGAATACAAAGAGCTGAATGAGCATGCCACTGATGGAGAAGGGGGTATCGTCAGAGAACCAGTATTTCTCCTCATGCCATCTCCATTTGGTGTCGATCAAAACATACCATTGGCCATTTAGTTAAGAAAAATGCAAGTGCTTGGGCACACGCACCAGTTACTTCATGTACAATAAAGGAAGGGGGAAACGGAAAATGAGAGAATAGAGAAAACTATACTGTGGTAGTCAGGATGTGGTGGAACCAAACTGCAGGTCTCTAACCGAGAATGTCTTCTTGGTCTGGAGGAACAGAGTCCTGAAGTGAAGGGGCTGGTTCCCTTTTTAGCAGATACCTCCTACCTGCTGCTGGGACCCGTCAATTGTATCTTCATCCTCCACTTCCAGTTGGGCAGGTGTGTCTGTCTCACGGATCAGTTGCCCCTCAAATCAGAACCTAATCTGCCTCATTGACAAAGCCTCCTTGGCTCTCACTAGCTTACTAAGTGGTGTGTGCCTCTAAATCTTAAACTGCGCCACAGAACCACCCCGCCCCGCCACCTTCAAATTAACGTGATCGTTGTTCTCAGCCTTCACTGAGGTTTTCTTTGGCCATGGCGAGCCCTGGGGTCTCCTCGGCTGCTGCTTCACAGAAGAGCTACCAGGTCCCCACCGAAGGAGCCAAGCTGTGTTCTTACTTCTAAGTGAACACACGTGAAAGAGCACTCAAGATTGATTAATTAATTTTGTTATCAGTCTACCCTGAGAATAATGCTACCTTTCCACCAGCAAATTCCTACGACAAGGGAAAAAATGCTACTGAAAACAGAATGCTTGCCCATCTGATAATGAATGATTCTGAGTTCTAATTGCTAAATTATTTTTGTTCATTTACGATGGGCAGTAAAGTGGTTTTATTGCTGTTCTTATCAACACCTGCTTTTTTCAGAAAGTTGGCTGCTAGGTGGAAATACACTGCTTGGCAGGTGGTGTTCACTCTGGGATTGGTAAGGTAAAGCGAGTCAAAGGCCAGCTGTAGAATGTGCGGGATATTATATGTTATCCCAATTCATCATCAGATGAAGCCTCTGATAAATCTCCAAGGATCTCAGAGAAGCAGGTAGAAGTCTCTTGGTTAACTTTGCTCTTAAGAAACTCTTTTACAATGTCATAAAATAAACGTATTCTATTTTTATCGAAGCCAAAATGGAGACACAAGAGCTTCATTGAGGGGCTATAAATCAGATGCTGTGACCTTCCTGGTTTCTTCAGAAAAGAAATTTTCAGCATTTTTTGGTTCTACATTTTCTCCGCCATCACCACATCTTCTTACACTCGAGTATCTTCGTGCGTCCTGCATTCCAGACCTGACCTGAGCTTTTCTCCTCACTAGATAAAGTGCCAGATTTCAGGATATTGTCATGTAGATGTATTTTCACCATTTGGAAATAAAGCTCTGCGTTTGTATTTTGGGTGTGCAGGCCTCTTCCTATTCAGTGAGCATGCACCTCCCATGGGAACCCCTGCACAGGTGGGCACCCGGCCTCAGAAGGCAGCCAGGTCCATTCTGGAACACATGTAATTATTCTGTAGAGAAAACTCATCTTTAAACAGACTCCCTTCTCTCTCCCTGTTGTTTCGATGGCCGGCCCTGCTCCGCCCGCCCTTGGAGCTGCGCTGCCTGACCTCCATCCTCTTGTCTGGGCTCCACATGCTCTGAATATTCTCCTTACCTCGTTCACTGGCTGCTCTTCCTCCTGTACTAGATGTCCTAGGTCCTCCCCACCCAGCTCCCTCTCTGCTGCAGGCCCCATTTCTCAATACTGAATTTCAGGAACACCGGTCCCAGCTCAGAGTTAGGTCAGACGGCTCTGGCTCTTCCCCTGGCGGAGTCTACTTCCAGGCCCACGCTCACTTATCTACAAACGCGAGGAACCGCACCATACCACCGAACATAGGTTGTATGCATTAGTGGGATCATCTAGCCCATCACCTGGCATATAGGAAGCATTTAGTGGACCTTAGTAGACCTCAGCCATGTATGTAATTTAAACATAGGCTCCCAGTTTTATCAACACAGGGAGGGAAAGACCTGTCAACTCCCTACCCTTGAATACTGGGAAAGTGACCTACGCAGCTCGAACCCAAGCTGACCTTTTCAGCAGCCTCATCACGCACAGCTGACTCACACTGAGATAATCAAAGCTCCTCAGGCTTTTTTACGTAAGCTCCTAGGTGACCACACCTTCTCATCAGAACCCGTGCAGTTTTTGTTTGTGTTAGCTGTTGGCTTCCTTAGTGCGCTGTTTCGTTATTTGTCCTCAGTGAATTCTCACCAGCCCAGGCCGCAGATCGCCCCAGCCTGCAGAGGCCGTTTTGGATTCTGCGCTCACCCTGTCTCCCAGCTGCACAGAACTGTTGGAAGGCCTAGCTGCTGTTTGCATCCCTGCCTCCGAGACTTCGCGAGACGCAGTATTTCTTTGCCAAAAGGAACAGCTTCATTCCTCCCGGCCCCATACTTGGCCGGCCTGGGAGCAGCTGCAAGTTCCCGGGGAACTGTGGGCCTTGCCACGGGGCTTGAGGCTCCTGTGCGTCCTCCAGTCCTTCCCTCCTTGGGAATGCCAGGCAGCAGCTGACCGAAATCTGTGGCCGCCACTTTTCGCATAGACTTTGCCCCATAAAAACTGTGGGTATGTCCATGCCAGTGAGTCTCACACTCCAGGTCTCCTTGTCCTGTGCATCGGGCACAAGGGGTAGAAACTGCCTGAGAGAGTGCGGGTAAGGTTCCTGCACCCCCAACCCCCAGACCCCCTCTAGTCCCCAGCATTAAACTCAGACTTTTAAAACACCTACTGGAGTCTCCGCGTTGGGAAGACAAAATGCTTATAGGTTTAAATTTCTATCTAATTGGGTTATGTTGGACACATTAATAAACTGTTCTGGCCATAGTAAAACGAGGGGGTTGTGTTGAGATTGCCCCCAGTTTCCCAAGAAGCAGAACTCTGTGGTCATTTCGGTTCTCTGTTTCCACTGAAATCCAGTCTTGCGTTAGGGTCTCTCCAGATCGATCCTCTGGGACTAGAGCAGCAAAGTGGTCCCGCCTGGCTGTTTGTCCAGAACATTGGACCAAGGATGCGAGGCGTTACAGGACCATCCTAATTTCCAACACGCAACAGCAAAACTATCTTGGGTGCCTCAGCATTGCCAGTCTCCCGCGGTGAGATAACCACTTCTAGCAGTTATTTGCATATGGACAATTATTTTTGGCTTTGCAGTTTGAGTTCTGCACCTAGGTATGTATCTGCTTGTTGGAATTTCCCACTGGCTGCCCCACAAGGCACCTCACACCTAACATCTTTCTGCAAGAAATGACTCGTCTTCCTGAATTTCCCGCCTTCTTGAGCAGTAGCACCAGAGAGCCCAGAGGGTCCAACCAGGCGCCTTCCCTCCCCTTTCCTTCGTACCAGGCCCCTGCCCACCTTGCCCTCTGTTGCTCTACCATTTGGTGAGCAAATGCTGTTGACCCATGTGACCCTGTCAGCAACCACTGTCTGAGTTCAGGCCTCTCTGTAAGAGCCTCGGCTTACTCCGGGCTCACCATGTTCTCCGCAACGCTGCCAACAGCATCGCGTGCTATCAGTTTGATCAATCAAATGTTATCAATCTGCTCAGGAGGCTTCCCTGGCCCTTCAGAGCTCCCTTGCCAGCTTGGCACACCAGGCCCACGGGATCTGCAGCCTGCCCAGCTGCCAGTCCCTGGGTGCCCAGCGCTCCCCCACCTTCCTACCAGCCTCCACCTGGCCACTTCACCGCATCTGTCAAGACTCAGACCGAGTGCTGCCTCCTTCGAAGATTCTTCCGCACACCTCATGCCCCGATTTTCATCCCGAGCAAGGTGCACCTCCTCAGCGCTCCGCACCCAACGTGGGCCCTTATCACAGCGTCAGACCGTGGGGGTAGCTGCACCCTCACACATCCACCCTCGCTGGGCGAGAAGTTTCCGAGGGCAGCAATGGTATTGCTGATGCTGGAGCAGTAGGGGGTCATGCGACCCGGACACGCTCACACATTTTTACGGCCTATATATTTTTTTGTTTTTTATGCCGCAGCCCAGGCAGGTGCCCTGGACCAAGAATCGCCTGCAACCTTTTGGTCACAGGACATTGCTCCAGCCAACTGAGCCACACCAGCCAGGGTTAGGTCGTTTTTTTTTTATAGCACAATTCTATCAAAATCCCTTTTCTGCTTTAAATTTTTGAGACAAAATATGTAAGTCAGGACAGTAAGAGTTTGTCAGAAAAGAATTCTGACCGAAGCAGTTATGATCCTGGATGAAACTCTAATCTCCTTAAAATTCCTCAGAAAATACTGTGCACTGAGGAAATATTTCCTTAAAATGTCCTTATTATTTCCCTCAGCAAATGTTTGCTGAGGGCGCACTGTTTGCTGAGCCCTAAAATAAGTCCTGGGTGCCAGGGTGAGGGGTGAAAGCCAGTTTCAGGCTTCCGATTCGGTCTGGTGAGGGACCGAACACTGAACAAACAAACAAAGAACAAACAATGATAAAATGCTAAAATATGAAGCACGAGGTAATGGATAAAGGCTGCGTGTTGAGATGGAAGGTTCCAGCGGAAGCCGTGTCGATGCTTTGATCCGAGATGGCCTCACACACAGAGTGACATCAAGAAACCAGCCACACGCAGAGCATTTGGGCAGAGCAGGGGGGATGCTCGAGGCCCCAAGGGGGAAAACCTTGGAGACGCAGGAGCAGCACCCTCGTAGCGGCCACCTAAACAGTGGGAGGGCCTGTGGGAGGGGAGGCTGGGACGGTACACGGGGGCTGATGTTAGGATTCAGTTCAAAAGACACTGTGACGCCAGCCAACGGTTTTCTGCAGGCGTGACCAAATTTATATTTTTAAACTTGAAGCACAGGTGAATATCTTTGGGATATGGGGCTAGGTGATTTCTTCGGCCCCAAATCACAATCCACACACAGACACACACACAAAAAAACACCTGATAAATTGCGCTTCACCCAAGTTAAAAACTTTTATTGGGCAAAGTCCCTGTGCAGACGATAAAAAGACAACTATAGACTGGGAGGAAATACTTGCAAACGGTGTTTCAGACAAAGGGCTGGTGTCTAGAATGCATAAGGAACTCTCACAACTCAATAGTAAAAATAATAGTAATAATCCAATTAGAACAGAACAAAAGACATGAACAGACATTTCGCGGAAGAGGGAGTATGTAAAGAGGATAAATTAGCACTGAGGTGTTGAAGATCATTAACCACCAGGGAAATGCAAATTGAAACCACAGTGGGGTGTCACTACGCAGCTATCATGATGTCTTAAATTAAAAAAGCTCACAACACCAAAGGCTGGTGAGGATGTGGAGAAACTGGATCACTCATGCATTGAGGATGGGTATGTGAAATGGTACGGCCACTCGGGAAAGCTCTTTGTCTAGACCTGCAGCTACCACATGACTCAGTAATTTTCCTCTTGGGCATTTAGCTCAGAAAAAATGAAAATGTATATTCATGCAAACACGTGTACATTAATGTTCATAGTGGCTCTGTCTGTAATAGCCCAAAACTACAAGTAGCTCAGATGCCTTTCAGTGGGTGAATGGTTAAACTGGGCACAGACTAGTCAGCAGTGAGGAGGGATAAAAAGTATCGACTCGTACAAAAACTCAAATGAACTCCAGGGAATCGCATGAGTCCATTGACATAATATTCTTGAAACGATTTTAGGAATAAAGAGCAGATCAGTGGTTAGGAAAAGGAGGGGAGGGAGGGAAGGAGGTGGGTGTGGTTACAAAAAGGTGGTAAGTAGCCTTGTGAGGAACTCTTCTGCCTCTTGACTGTGACGGTGGGTACATGTAACGTAAAATTATGTGGAACCAAATACGCACACAGATGAGTACAAGTGAAACCGAGGGGTCTGATGAGACTGGTATATCAATGTCAATATTCTGATTGTGATGTTGCACAACAATTGTGTAAGGTGTTACCATTGGGTTAATCTGGGTGGGGGCTACACAGGATCTTTCTGTACTATTTGTTACATCTGCAGGTAAATCCACAATTAAATACAAATTCTTTGGTGAAGACTTCCTAAGAGACAGCCAGTGCCCCCCCTCCCCCCGCCCCCCATCTCACTTCTTCATTAAACAGTAAATCTTGGCTTCCTCATGTGGCCACTTCTTTTGTTCACTGTTGGGAATTGTGAGAGACTTATTTCACTTGTATTTCTAAGATTAGTGCAGGACCTATAACATACTAGGGCTTTAAAAAAAAAGGCTCTTTGAATAAAAGAGAAGCCAAACAAAGGTACCCGATGGGACTGATACGAAATCAGCTCTTCTGGTCACATGATTTGAAAAGCCTAGGACAAAGTGTCAGAAGAAGCAGCCGCAGTTGGTCTCTCTACTATCATTTGGATGCCTGTTTCTAGAACCCACTGTACAATCACCTTTAGCTAGGGTGGCAGTGCTGAACCGCAAAAGACACCCATCCCATCAAGCTTTTTGAGCAGTTCATCTATGGAATTTAAGAGCCGGTCTTTTCTTTAGAAGAAAAACAAGCTCTTCTCATTGCAGCAAAATCGACCACCTATCCCGAGGTCACTGCTTACAGTTAATAGGTCACTCTAAAATCTGCCTTGGGGGAACCTGGCTGAACGTGAATGTTCAAAGCATGAACAAAAGCCATGAAGTATGTAAATGAACACACAAATAAACCATCCCAAACATAGAGAAAATCTGCAAGTCCAACATAAGAAACATTTTTCTTTCGCCTTTTGAGAAGAAATATCAGACATTATTGCCCCATCCCTCACTCTCCAGTACTTGAGTATTTCCTACAAATGAAGACCTTCTCATATGTAACTATAATACAAATCAGGATATTGATATTGATACTTGACTATAATAAATTTTCAGGCTCCATTCACATTCCTTCAACGGTCCCAGTTGTGTACTTTGTAGGTAACCGATGGAGTCTTAAACCGGAACCTGCAAAGCACCCATAGCATGCCTCCCGGAGTCCCTTCCCTCGGAAGGCTCTCGTCCTTCCTTCACTGTCGTAACCAAGACACATTTGACATTCACGGGTGATTTATTTTGTAGAACGCTTTTCAGCTTGGGTTTGTCTGATGCTTCCCCATGATTATAGGTACCTATTACACATTTCAGGTGAAAATATCACAAAAGTGCTGATTTTATCCTCTTTTATCCTTAGTCTCATCTTATCTTCAAGGGACATGATTTGAGTTTGCGCCACTGCTGGTGACCTCAACTTTGGTCGCTCATTTAAGGTCCTGTCTACTGGCTTATCCACTGTGAAATTACTTTTTTTCCTTTGGAATTAATAAATAGTTTGAAAGGAGTTTTTTGAGATTATGTAAGTATCACTAGTCTTCAAACTGTTAATTTACTCTGTTTTTTTATAGCTGTATGACCTCATGGTATCTTATTTTACCCAATGAATTATAGTTTGTTGTCATTATTATTTATTTATTTATTTTTAAAGAGATTCTATTTACTTATTTTTAGGGACGGAGAAGGGAGGGAGCAAGAGAGGGTGAGAAGCATTGATGCGTGAGAGATACATTGATGGTCGCCTCTCACACGCGCCCAACCAGGGACTTGGCCGGCAACCTGGGCATGTGCCCTATGACCATGTGACCAGGAATCAAACCGGAGACCTTACGCTTTGTGCAACAACATCCAACAGCGGAGATACACCGGTCAGGACTCATTATTTATTTTTACACTCAAATTGCTCCAGATTTTCCAGTAGGAGTCCCTGCAAAGTGGCCTCTGTTTCCTCATCATTTTTTTTAGTATTTCTTTATTTCAAGTTCAACAAGAGGTTCCAGGCTCATCTTGTACCTTCCCTACCCCAGTAGTGAAGTCAACCGATTCTCAAGCTCTCTGAAGAACTGAGGTTAAAACCAAAGATGTATTCCAGGGGTGTCCAACCTTCCGGCATCTCTGGGCCACATGGGAAGAAGAGTTGTCTTGGGCCACACGTTAAATACACAAACACTAATGAAAACGGATGAACAAAAAAAAAAGGTCTGTGCATAATTTTTGTTATACCTGCCACAGGTAAGCAAAAAAGTCCTCACACAATAACCCTAATTATGCAGAAGCCCTTTTGATAATCTTTTAAAATCATCAAGCAGGTCTCAAGTTTGTTATCACTAACATAGAAAATACACATACCTAAGTAATAAAACTTAGTATCAAAATTAGCAATAAAACTAAGTGCTGTGCCCTGGCTGGTGTAGCTCAGTGGACTGAGTGCCGGCCTGTGAACCAAAGGGTCACCCGTTTGATTCCCAGTCAGGGCACATGCCTGGGCTACAGGCCAGGTTCTTGGTGGGGGATGTGTAAGAGTCAACCACACACTGATGTTTCTCTCCCTCTTTGTCTCCCTCCCTTCCACTCTTTCTAAAAATAAATAAGTAAAATCTTTGAAAAAAAAAAAAAAAACCTAAGTAATGCTAAGTAAATTTACGATTTCGTGTTGGGCCGCATTCCTAGCCATCCTGGGCCTCAGGCTGCAGGCTGGACACCCCGATGTGCTCGGCGCTGTTGGAAGTGCCCGTGTCACAGACGCTGTTAGTGCAGCACACCAGGCACATGTGTATTCCAGGGCCCTTCACCTGCGATTCCAGCCCAACAGCGTTACCCTGACCACACTTTTATTTGGCCAATTCCTCTGCATGTGACCATCCTCTTGGAGCCGCCACAACCACCTCCATGCCACGTGGACGCCACCTTCACCACCCCCGTGTCGGGCAGCTCCTTCCCACGGACACCTCCTCACCTTGCTTAGGCTCTGGCACCCACCTGGGCCATCGCAGACCTCTGTTTCCGCCCGCGCAATGCACGGGCTCGCTCAGTCCCACCAGCAGCCTTGGGACCACGTGGAGCCTGGTACAAGTTCCTAGTCTCCGGGCTGTGTCTGTGACCTCCTGCTTTCTAGGTTTGCATCTCAGCGTGAACTACAGCTCCAGACTACATACAGGTTTTGTCCGGACTTTCGCCTGGGCTTTCGGCTGTGTGGATTTTGTGCTCTTCCGTTGCCTCAAGTGCAGCATTGTTATTCCCTGTTACCCCACAAAAATCGTATTGCCGGCTTGGCCTGCATCTCTGCTGACCCAGAGGACGCCAGGCCACAGCCTCATCCTGCCCTCTGTAAAGTGTTCTCCTCTTTCTGGCCCACAGGCTTTTAAACCAGGTTTGGGGCACAGTTACAGGTTTACAGCTCTCTCTTTTTGTGCTTTATCTAACAGTGTTCTATGTTTGGAATATAGAACACGAGACAATCTGGGGAGAGTTGAGACATAGGAGAGAGTTTCTGTATGTTTGAACAAGATGATAATACAGGTAGAAAGGGTCATAAAGAGTTAAAGTGGCAAAATCCTTTACGGAGGCACTGTGGAGTTTGAGTACTTCATTGTACCTGTATTATTAAGGCTCAGAGTGCTGTGGGCTCCCTGTGACCGGCCCTCAGCTTCGCAGGATGGTGCACCCGGAGTTTACGAGCTCCGAGCTGACACCTGTCGAACTTCAAAGGCTTTGCCAAGAGACTGACCAAGCTGAAGCGTCAGGCCCACTCATTCCCTCCCACGTGTCCCGTCCAGTGCCCTGGAGGCAATTTCCTATTTGCTACTTTGTATTCTCTTTCTGAGAGAGAGCCTCCCCTTCCCCACCATCCTAAAAAATGTGCAGGCCTCACAGATTCTGGGGCTCTGTCTCTGCAAGGGACTGATGGTTAAATGGTAATGCAAACATCCAATGCAAGCAGGTAATTCTCTAGATAACATTGCAGTTGCCGATGGAGAGAGGTGCTGGAGGCTGAATGAACCTCCAGAAAGTTGCTTGGGTTGCTTTAGAAAGCGAACAGAGGTGGGTGGTCTTGATGTAGGGGAGAGCTCATTCAGACCATGTGAAGTTCAACGCTAGCCTCACCCACCTACAGAGCTGTGTGTAATTCCTGGGTGGCCAGATCACTACACTCGACTCTTTCCAAGAGAAGATTTGATTAACCGTGCCCCAAATCTTACTTACTAGCTTTTTCTTCCTCCAATATTCAATATATACCACCTCCCACCAGTTCGTAATTAGGTAACGGCTTTCAAGACTCCTCTACCCTTGGTTGGTCCTTGATAAACTCTGGCTGTTACCTAATCCCCTCAACTTTATATTCACAGATTATCTCTTAGGGCGGGTTAATTCTGTCACCCACCCTACTGATTCTTTACTTCTCCCAGGTTAGTTCTCGAAAACTCATCTTGCCCCCAGGTTATGGGATCAGCCTCTATATTGTCCCC
The DNA here is from genome assembly GCA_004027475.1 of Anoura caudifer. Classification (NCBI taxonomy): domain Eukaryota; kingdom Metazoa; phylum Chordata; class Mammalia; order Chiroptera; family Phyllostomidae; genus Anoura; species Anoura caudifer. The sequence continues at coordinate 140,004 of PVKU01002056.1, read as the reverse complement.
AAGGTCAGGGGAAGCAAATGATTAAGCCACAAAATTAAGCACAATTTGAAATTAATAATAGTTATGTGATTTAAAAATCTTTTAGAAAGCATATGAGGGGGGAACCCAAAAACCAGGAATTTATTTATACAAAAAATTGTGTATTTATTCTTACATGTTAAACTTCAGTCACCTTCCAAGTACTCTCCATTTGATGCAATACACCTATCGAGACTTTCTTCCACAGTTTGAAACAGTTTTTGAACTTGTTGATGTTGATGTCTTTTAGTGTTTCTGCTATTTTTTTGTTTCACCTCTTCCACATTGGCAAACATTTCCCTTTGAGGATGTTTTTCGTCCTGGGAAACAAACAAAAAAAATTAACTCGGGGTGAGATCAGGTGAATAGGGAGGGTGGGACACAGGGATCATGCCATTTTTTGGTCAAAAACTGCAGAACACGCAGTGTGGACAAGCGCACTCGTAAATCATCCATCATGAAACGGGAGAACGTATTGAGCCTTCGGGAAAAAATTCACCGAAGCCGAACACAGCCTCTCACAACTACACCACCTGGTGCACTGATACAAATGGGTTCCTAGCACACTCACCTAGCAGGGGAAGTTTGCACTACAAGGGGCCTGCCCTCCAGAAGATAATTCCACTTTTTTGGGGGGGTCCCCCCTCGTACACATAAAAGGCTCCTGCCTTTATCACCTTTACTGGAGAAAGCTTCTAGAAAGTCTCAAATCTAGAAGTGCCTCTACCTAAGTTATGCTACACGGGTGGTAAAAGCAGAGTAGCCACAAATAATCAGGAGAAACATCTTGTACTTTCTTCAAGTGCAACTTCCAGCTACACGGGCTGGTTTTATTGCCGCCAACCGCTGATTTAGACGCAAGGCTCATGTGGTAGTGCACGGAGAGAGTAACAGAAAAGACATGCCTTCAAAGAGCATCACTCTAATTACACAAGAAGTGAAACATACAAAGTCAACATGATTTGGGACAGTTTTTGTTAAATTGCCAATAATTATAAACAATTATTTGTGATAAGCCAAAGAGGAAGCTGGAAAGAAATCAATCATAACAACAATGATGACAATGGTGGCCATTTGGTGAAGGTCTACCATGTGCTCTCTTAAAAATCTATCTACATTCTATAGGTGAGGATGTCGAGGTTCACCGAGGCCTAGCCAAGATCGCATGGCTAAACGAAAAAAGAGTTATGAATCAAAGCATCGCTCTAGAGGGACTGCGCAAGGATTTGGGGGAAACACAGTCTAGAGGGAACGAAGTGAACAGGGCAGCCCACGAGGACCAGGCTGATTTACCTGGAGGGCAGAAGTGACATGGAGCCTGCAGAGGAAAGAGAAGAAGGGATTCCCTTTGGTGTGATAAGCAGGCAAGAATCAACCAGGGGAAGTGGTTTGTTTTTGATACAGTGTTTTGCTAGAATCCAATGACCTGGTGGGAAATGGAAGAGTCTTTGCAACCAGGGGCATCATTGAAGAAGAGTCCACATTGATGAATATTTACCCATCATCTAGGAAGTGTCTAGATGGACAGTAAACAGAGATGTGAGCAAGAAAGTAACAGCTTGGTTTAAGTGGTAGGAATGCAACACCCGGGGTAATGACAGAGTGACTAGGGTGGGGGACCACCATTAGACAGGGAGACAATTCATCGCTTAGCCACCCCTGTTGGCTCACACAAACAGCCAACACTGTTGAATCTCAGTAACCTTTTCCAATGAAGTACCTAGAGTGAAATTTACATATTTCAAAATTACATGAAACTTCAAAGATGACTCATACTTTTATAAGAGGTGCTTCCTCTTGTAAAACTAGCTTTAAGGAAAGTTTCTTCAAAGAGTATCAAGAAGAATATAGAGGGAATTCAAAGTCTATGATTTCATAGGGAGGTTTCCAACTATTTGGAAGGAAATATTTGAAACACATTTTGAAAGACTTGAAGAGGGTGGTGCAATATCTTCATTTCAAGACAAACACACAGTCTGAAAACTACCAGCCTCACTAGGCAATTAGTTAGTGGAGGTTCTGCTGTCAAAGAATGATGCTGGGGTATCTGAAATTCCTACAAATTCCCAGAAACTCAAGTGTCCCTCCAGCATTTAAGAAGAAGGAAACCATCTTCCTAAAAGCAGAACACCAAACATGTGGTCCCCGTGCTTAGCTCAGAGAGTATGAAAGGAGAGGTCTTAGTTGTGACAGTCATGAGGAAATCAGCAGGATGCCCTCATTCTTTCTTTCATTAAAACAATAATACTAATCGCAACAACAACTAAAAAATTACTGGAAGCTGAAGTGGCTATCCTACGTGTCCAACACAAGAGTCACCCCACTCCCACATTCACACGGTCCCCTTCCAAGTTCCTATGAGAAGCTCTAGCAATGTATTCTTTGGGTCACGTTTTGGAAAACGTAGAGGACTTCGGATTCTGTTTCCTAAAGAGAGCTCCAAAACTGTATAAGCTTCAGGCTCCAAATCCTGGGTCCTCCTGATTGCATGCCTGTCCTGTACCACACACTACACTCAAGGTGGGACACGCAGAGAGGAAGAACCCCTGTGAAAAAGCAGGTGCAGAAGAGAAAAGAGAGCAATAATAACCCAGGTCCCTACTGGGTTGTGGATTGTTTGATGGGATCAGAGGCTTTGTGGTTGCTCTTAATGTACTCACTACAATTCTTAACTTACTGAATTTCTTATACTAAATGATGAATGCTCATGAAGTAAGTCCCACTACACAGAAATGTAGAATGACCTCTCTGGAAATCTTTATTAGCTTCCAGGTTCAATGAAATGACACGGGTGACATGAAACCCCAGGCTCTGATGGGTGCTTCTGACACTTGGTAGCACTCAAGAGACACTTACAGTAACAGAGGAACTTGGGACCAGGCAGGGGAACCAAAGTATCAAAGACGTACAGGTCGCAGCAGGCAATCCATCGACGTTCTCATAAAAGAACATTGGGAGGTAAGATTGGAAAAACTGCACCAAGAGCTTGGGATCCAATGTTCCGGGTCTGGGACTCCGGACTCTGTTCCAGATGGGTTTTCAGCAGAGTTCGTATAAATAACCCTGCTGTAGAAGCACAAAGGTGAGTGAAGTTGGAGCTGGCGGAGTGGGGACTAGGAGGTCCGGAGAGGCCCTAGAGGCCAGGGTCCCGGGTCCAGACAGTAATGGTGGGATGAAAAGGGATGAGCGTGGGAGACACAGGGAGAGATCAGAAGAAGTTCCAAATGAACTTGGATGTAATGGTGGGAGGGGGAGGGGTCAGAAGGAGCCTCACATTACTGTGTGGTTAGATGAAGAACTAATAGTGGCAAAACTTAGTAAGAACTCAGGAGGAAGACTGCTTCTGGGAGAATGACGATAGGTTTGAGCTTGGTTTCATTTCCCCTGAGATTCTAATAGGTCAAAAAAGGTGGAAATGCTTACTTAGTTCTCTGCTACTCAGAATAAGAGTGGTTCATGGACCTGTCACATTGGAATCACCTTGGAACTCACCAAAAATGCGCTGCGCAGAGACTCAGTCTGGCTAGATCCAACTGGCCCCATCAATTTGCACCCACCCAGCCAGGTCTCTGACCGGGCTCCACACCACGGAGGAAATCACCAAACTTCCTCTGCTCTGGAGGTTAAAACTTCTGAGAGTTCAGGCCTGTTCTGTAGATATGGTTACTGCAAAGCAGGGGAGGGTGGAGGAAATAGATGTGTGAAGATGTGTGGGACCCTTTAAAACCATCTCCCTGTAAAGCACACCGAGGCTGGACACACACCTGTAGCCTGTGTGCGCAGCCGTCACAGCTGGCTGACGCATCTGCCCTGCTTCACGAGGTCCCACCGCACGTTTTCCTCTGTATTCCAGAGCAGCGATGATAACGTCAAAGAGAAAATAACTCACAGAGATCTTAATGAACCTGCCGAATTGTAAGAACTGGGGTCTCGACAATAAGTGAGAATTTGAGTATAGCACTATCATTGTAAAATCAGCATCAGGCTCTTCCAAACTCTCCAAGTTTACAAATACTGATGTGACCACTTAACTCAGTTCAAGTTCACCACAAGACAGACATCTGCGTGTAAGAAACCATTCCCCAACCTCACTAGAAGAAATAATCATAACTATGACATTTTCTAATATCCATTTTATATAAATGCATAAGGATCTTTTGTTTCCAACTTCTGTATTAACTGTTGGAAGAGTATTTAGTCATGTGATACTACCTTATAAATATGCGCAGTGTGGTTTGACATCTCAGCCGAATGTGCCGGGAATGGTAATTTGACCCTAAACTAGTAAGATGACTGTGAACCAGTAAGATGCTATATTTAAAAGGCTGTGTCACCTGTAAAGACCAGATCACCATATGCTACTACAGTGGTCAGATGTTCTCACACTGGGAACTTCTGTGGAAAGACCTAACCACTCAATTCTTCTGAGCACCTACTACGTGCCAGGAAATTCACACATACAAACACCTGAAATCTCAACTTCACAAATTTCTTGGATGTTCACTGATCCCTAAAATCCTCAACAAGAGGGGGAAAAAAAAACAACTCAGAAGTGAGCTCCGTTTGTAGAATGTGTAAGATCAGTGTGTTCCAATGGTGTGAGCTTAACCAAGTCTGTGAATGAAGCATCATCACTGCTCCATGGACAGCTTCAAGCAGAAGCAGCAGGAAGCTCCCCGAATATTCCAATTAGGGGCTGTCCTCTCCGGTCACACTGGCATTTGACCATCAACCACTGCCCAGCTATGGCCATTTTGTATGGTTCAGCCTATATTGTAAGCGGGTGATTCAATCTACTTTCTTTTTTTTAATATCCTCTACAGTTTTTTTTAAAGGTTTTATTTATCTTTAGAGGGGAAGGGAAGGAGAGAGGGAGAGAAATATTAATGTGTGGTTGCCTCTCCTGCATCCCCTGCCGGGAATTGGCCCGCAGCCCAGGCATGTGCCCTGACTGGGAATCGAACTGCGATCCTTTGGTTCACAGGCCCGCCGTGCTCAGTCCACTGAGCTACACCAGCCAGGGCCAATCTGCTCTCTTAACTAGCCAACAAAATGGAAATCAAAGGCTGTGCTTGGAAGATTGTTTTCTTCCATGGGGCTGATTCTCAGATATGGCCATTTGGCTGAGGTTGTTGCTTCCCAGACCTTTTTAACGACAATGCTGAAACTTGATTGCCAGAAGAGCATCTAAATTTCTTGATGAGCCATCAACGAAGAGTGTCCTTGCCTGAGACTTGCTCCCATCCTCAGAAGAAAGCTGACAGTGTGATGGGGTGGAAACCCACCCCAAAAGAAAAACTTTTCTTGTTTGTGTCTGTAGCTGACTGGAAATGTACATGGGCTGTTTCAGCTTACTGATTAGACCTTCTTTGAACTGAAACTCTAAACAACTAAAATGCAAAGACATAAGGGCAAATGCTACCTCATTGTTTAAAATCTGCCGCCAGAAAAGCTGACCTGTTACAAAGAAGATGCTAACTATGTTTATTTTCAAGATGTGTTATTCCATGCAATCAAATTCTGAATGTGAGGCCAACTCATGCCTCTGACCTCAGGGCTAATTTTCTGCCAAGGCAGGATAATAGGATGAATAAATTCTCCAACAGTTATAGGAAAAAAATATTGTTATCTAGGATATAATATATACATTTTAAGTAATTTTATAAAACCTTAATTGGTCAGATAAAATTTATTTAACTCACCCATTACAAAATTCTTCAGAGTGGATTATTTCCAAGTTAAAAAAAAAGACCTGAAAGAATGAACAAAAAATTACAAATGGGTGTCAGGGATTATTGGCTATATTAATACAATACTAGAAAAAATACATTGCTACACATATACTAAACATTCAAAAATTAAAACTAGTATTAACATCACCATTACTATTATCATCAAACATGTAGAATTGTCTTTGAAATATGATCTTTATATTATTTTTATGTATAAGAGGTTGTTGATTGGGTTGCAGATTTCTTCAGTCAGGTCTGGAGAGTAAAGATGCTTTTTTTTCTGCAATAAGTTATAAAATTAATTAGGCGTGCAGCACATTGCCTCACACTTACGAGTTACCATGGTCAACACTAACAGCAGGTTTTGAACGAGTTGGAATCTGAAAATCTGACTGTGATTATGGGCTTTTGTCACTAGCGTTAACCCAGGCAAAGTCGCTCCAAGTCCGTGAGCCTCGGTGTCTCTCCGTAAAACAGGGCCAATCCTGTGGCCATAAGAATAGCTGAGGCTTAGAAGGCGATGCTTCCTACAGGGTAGGGACCCTTCTAGGGAGTTTGCCTACGTTGAGCCGGTGTCACTAACACACTTCATCGATGCCCAGCATTCACTGAGCAAAAAGGATAGAGAGCTGGGTGAGCTCCATGGGCCCTCCACCAGGAAGGGCCCTGCTCTGCCAGGAAGCTGACCCTGCTGGCCGGTCACTTTCGTTCGGATGGGGGAGGCGTCAGCAAGAGATACAGACGCCAGGAGGAGAGGGACTGGGTATTCCTTCCCAACTTCCTCCATGACTGAGCAATCCTCTCCCTATTCGTGTGTGTTGGGGGTGGTTTCGCAGACTTAGTCTCCCGCCTCTTTTCCAGAGCTCCTCTTCCCACCAGGCTCAGTCAACACCATGTCCCTGCTCAGCCTCTTCAGTGCCCAGGTAGGTGTGAGGGTGGTAGTGACTCCTGCTGTTGCTGGTTTTCTGGGCCCCAACACCCCTCTCTTGTTCCCTAACTCCCCTCCCACCTCTCTGGGAGAAGTGCCTTCACAAGTGTCGTGATTTGAACCCTGTGAATGCAATGCTCTTTCTTGCTGGGACCTAGACTCTTATAGGTTATGACTTTACTATTTCAATCAACTGCTCGTTACTGAGTATAAGGGTATCTCTTTTTTTATATTTTATTTCTTTATTTTTAGAGAGAGGGGAAGGGAGGGAGAAAGAGAGGGAGAGAAACATCAATGTGTGGTTGCCTCTCACTTGGCCCCCACTGGAGACCTGGCCTGCAACCCAGGCATGGGCCCTGACTGGGAATCGAACCACGACCATTTGGTTCACAGCCCGCACTCAATCCACTGAGCCACACCAGCCAGGGCAAAGGTATCTTAAACAGAGTTTTATTTAAACTAACATGTTTGCTTCTAATTTGAAATAGTTCACTAGTTCACACTTCAGGGAAGGGGTATTTGAGATTTGATTTAGTTGGGTACTTCACCGAATTAGCCTGGTCTATCCCAGTCACGTGGTTCGTGGTTTGGCTGGGTTTAGGTTCAAGCATAACACCCTGAAACACTGGAAAAAGTCCATTGGAGTCACTACTATGTACCTCTAATTACAGGAATACATCCCTAGAATGGCAGAAACTCAAGGTCATCCTAACAATAAAATCAGTGATTTTGTTTTAAGTGAACAGCTCATCAGCCTCTGGATTTCCCAATGGATACAGCTCAGCTTCTTAAAATTCTTACAAACTGATACATGTTTTCTAATCGCTGTTACCTCTCTGCTTCTCTCTCTCTCTCTCTCTCTCTCTCTGCTTCTCTCTCTCTCTCTCTCTCTTATTTCTAAGAGAACTCCCTTTCAAGTTAGATCAGTATTTCTCAAAGTATGCTCCAAGACCATCACCTGAAATGTTTTAGAAATGCAAATATTTCTGGTCCACACCCCAATTTTATTAAATTGGAAATTCTGGGTGTAGGCCCAGCAGTCTGGGGCTTTACAAGCCCTGCTGGGGTTGGACTCTAGTCAAAGACCACGGCGGTATTAATAATTTCAGGTGTGTGCCCGTGACAAGGTAACAGGGATGCCTGGTGGAGTGCCCACAGACCTAAGGGGCAGAGCCAGTGTTTGAACTAACTCCAGAGTTAGCTTCCTAACCACTGTGCTAGAATACCTCCCTAAGGGCCACACAGAGACAGGACGTTAAAACAACAGGAAACCCTGAATTGCGGAATTTGAGGAACAATGCCCTAGCTGGGCAGCTCAGTTGGTTAGAGGGTCATCCCAATAAGCCAAAGCTGTGGGTTCGATCCCTGGTCAGGGCACACACAAGAATCAACCAATGAATGCATCAGTAAGTGAAACAACAAATGGATGTTTCTCTCTCTCTCTTTCATGCTCTCTTTCTCCCAAATCAATAAATAAAATAATATTCACATAAACTTTTTGATCTTCAAACATCCCTAATGCTATATCTATTTAGAATAGCATGCACTTGCTTTGTTATTTTTATCCAGTAGAAAAAAAATCAAGATATAATTTTGCTAATACACACTTCAATTTTCAAGTGCAAGGCTTTGGTTATGCTGTAACTAAATATATTTTTATGTTTTTTGCTACTGAAAGCCAGTTTCTCTGCTTAATGTAAACCAGGCTGAACCGCTCACATTGAGTGCACCTATCCTCAGTGATCAAGCCATGGACACCTGGTTCTGAACATCCAAAATGTATTTAATTGTATCTTCTGGCTTCCACAGTTTTCTCTAGGACAGTGGGCCTGCAGGTATCACTTGCCTGAAGCCATATCTGCAGTTTCCTGAGCAAAACCCAGAAAGGAAAAGCAGGGATGGAGTGGGCGGGGCTGATTTCCAACCTAGAGACCCTCAGTGGAAAACCGGTCTTTCTCAATGGGGGCGAATCTTTTCTCTCCCAACGAATAGTGTATAATGGTGTAGAAAGAGATACAACAGTTACTTTTGGATTTACTCTGCTCTTCCCTCTCTCACCCCCAAACACGATTTGTCACCCAGCCCTGTGGACTCTGGCCGCCAAAGCTTCCTCAACCTGACCTTCCATTTCCAGTCTAATCACAATGACCTCAAGGAAGACCCGGCCTCCTCGTAGGTCTTCCTCGGTCCTGCCCACTTTTGCCTCATATGACAACTGCACTTTTCTCCATGTAACTTTGTTTCACTATTTTAAGCGTTACTGACAACCTCTCCATCACCCACCTGGATGGAGTCTTTGGCAGGCATTCCTCCCACCTCTTCCCCTTGCTCCAACAATATTCCAGCAATTTGCTCTCCATTTATTCATACCTTCCAGGCTTCACTTCCAGCCACTTCCTCTACCTGGAATTCCCTTTCCCCTCCTAGGCCAAAGTAGAAATAACACATTGTATTTCTTTCAAAACCTAGTTCAAAGGGAGCCTTCCTGGCCCTGGGAAATTCCAGCAAAACAGGGATCTCTCTCTCTGCCCTTTGCCACCACTGTGCCTTGAACAGAATCTCACAATCCATCACTTGGGGGTTTGTGGTTATTCGTCTGTCTGCCCTGTTACCTTTGGGTTTCCAGACATCGCCCACAAGGCTTGGCACAAAGTAGGCACACGTAGTTTAAGGAACAATCAATCATACTCATCAATACCATGTAAATAGTCTTTAGCCATGTTAAATGGTATGAGGCATGGATAACTCCTGAACACTTTTTCTCTCTCATACAGATGTTTCCAAAAGCCAGATGCTTGGAGCTGAAACAACTTCATCACCTGCAGCATCTGTCACCTGGCGCATCCACTCACTCAGTGTCTTATGTGAAAAATGGTTTCATCTACCGCAAAACCATCGTTCCTGGGGTTGAAGTTGCATAGGTATGGCATCAAGGAATCATAGAGGAAAGTTAGCTGACCAACTTATTCGCCTTATTCTTCTCTAATCACGTGGCTTTGGTTCTCTAGTCCAGATATGTCTAGGCGTGTCCAAGAAATTCGATTCTGAAAATAAACTTGAACTGATTCGATTACAAGACCTGAGTATTAACCTCAACAGGTTCGTGTTATAGGCTTGAGATACAAAACAATATGCAAATGTATTCATTAACAATAAAAGACATAGATGTGTTCAAAGACCTTGAATACCTAGCTATCTACTCCTGCCTTAAACGGGAGGTAAAAGGAGAAATCAGGGGCTACTTGTTGGCTGTGGACTTGGAGCACAGGGAGACTGGTGCCCAGGGAGACTGTCGGTCTCCTGTGACATTTTTTCCAGTCCAGAGAAAAGCCCAGTGACCTACCCCTGTGTTCACTGTAACAGAGTTCTCTCTCCGGGGCCTGGCAGAGGGAAGGACATCCTCCCACAGCTGGAGAAATATCACCAACTTGCTCTTTGCGGGGACGGGCGTGCTCACTCCCACGGCCTAGGTTCTTGACTCCTGTTGGCGATTTTGTTTGGTTCGGTTTAGACGGTCTCGTTTTAGCAGATCGTGACCTCAAACTCACCCCCTCTCGCTGCCGGCTGCCCCAACCACCTTCACTATGTGGCCTTTTATCCTGCTCTGGCCTTGTTACCCTAGTCACTTCCTCTTAGTCACCTTCCAGGCAGACTAGGGAATAAGGCGGTCCCCTGATGAGGTCGGGGCCGTCACAGCTTTGCCAGGCATGCAGCTGAAATCCATCTCATCTACTGCAGGGGACGGAGGGGTGGGTCGAGGTGGAAGAGAGTCTAAGGGGGATAAACTATAATGGAAAAATATAATTCAAAAAATCTGTCTCATCCACGGAAGATCGGTCTCATCCTCCCTGTTGTCACACTTTCTGACTTCATCCTCGGAGAATAACATTCTGGAAGAACCTAACAGGAGGTCCCTTGGTGGTCTTGCCAGCCACTGCCCCAAGATAAGGTTTTAAAGAGGAGGAGCTAAATGTAAACACAAAGAGCTGGCTTCTTTGTATAATACTGACCCTCCAAAACACGCTCCGTTAGCAGAAGGTAGGAGGTGACCTTCACAAAGGTATACCAGGGAGAAGAATTACTCACTGCCAGAGGCTAGGAAGCAGGCTCTGTTCCCGTCACTTCCCTCTGCTCTTTCCGTGGTCACAGAGGCTCAGATGGGAGAGTGTGCACAGGCATTCTCTACGTGGCTCATGAACTAGCTTCATTTATTTTTTTAATTCCACTCTTGAGATGCTTGACTTCTTGTCCAAAGCTGGCCACAATTATTCAACCTTGAAGGGCATAACACGTACATTTTGTGCATTATCTCCCGTACCTTTACAATAGGGATGAAAGCACTTGATCTTGATCTACTCTACAGGTATCAGCAAATGCCAGCTCCTAGGAAGAAAGAGGTCATTCAGCGTACCACATTTTTAAAGCTTTAATCCTGGTTGTTTCACTTTGGGCCCCTTTCTGAAATGTGGTTCTAGTTATTTATATGATAATTTTTGAAAACCCTACGCCTCTTTCAGTACGTGACTCACAACCTTGTTCTACCCACATACAAATTTTAAAATTATCTTTACACAATATAAGCACACTTTGGTGGTTAACTATACTGCGGCTGACCACTTCGAAATGTTAAATAAAACTCCCAGTTGTTCCTGTGAGGATCCTTTATTTTGTTGACCCTTTTCAATAGATTTACTTATACGCCATTCTCTGAACCTTGATTCCTGACTCTTCTCCTTGCTCATTGTAAAATACTTAGGAAGACTGTTTATATTTCCGTGCTAGGGACCACACATAGAACACTGCAGGACGGGCCTTATCTTGAATAAGTTTACAGTTTTGTAGAATGCATTGATACAGATCATACGAACAGCAAAGTAAGTAGACAAAGTCACTATAAAACCTATAAATTAGATTTAGAATATCTGTATTAGGGAGAAGTATATTTAGGGTCCACAAAAATAGATGAGTCCAACAGCACTAACTTACATGCACAGACTGGGCAGTAGTTTAGTCCAGTGGTGAAGCCATGGCCATTGTAGCCACACAGGCCTGGGCTCCTAGCCGAGGTCCACCACTTACTTGCCATGTGACTACTTCTGTGACCACAGCCTTCAGACCTTTAGCATTTAACTGATCTAAGCCTCCAATTGCTCCTCTATAAAATGGGATTAAGCCCTGGCTGGTGTAGCTCAGTGGATTGAGCATGGCGGGCCTGTGAACCAAAGGGTCGCGGTTCGATTCCCAGTCAGGGCACATGCCTGGGTTGCAGGCCAATTCCCGGCAGGGGACACACAAGAGGCAACCACACATTGATATTTCTCTCCCTCTCTCTCTCTCTCCTTCCCTTCCCCTCTAAAGATAAATAAATAAAAAATGTTAATAAAAAAATAAAATGGGATTAATAATACATTCTTGTATGTTGATTAAATGATATAAATTATAAAAAACACTGAGCACAGTGCCTGAACATAGTGAGAGCTCAACACGTAGTTGTGTTTTAGAATCACACTGCTTTGTATTCATTCAAAGAGTTTTCGGATACATTGTCTTACTTGTTCTAGACACCAGTTCGGTAGAGAAGATGAGATAGGGATGTACACCCCTCACCTGCCCCCCCGCCCCGAACACATCCACCCTTTTCAGTTACCTTAGGAAACAGGGTCACGGAAAACAGAAATGACCTGCTCAGGGCAGGCCAACGGAAGTACAGACCCTAGGCTAGAGCTTTCTATTTTACCTCGCGACATGGGAGGGGCAGCCACAGGCAGTCTCAGGTCCAGACTGAGTGACAAGGGGTAAGCAACCAGTGTCCTCTGACAGCTGAGGAAAATGTGACAGAAAACATAGAAGATTCCAAAGACTGAACGGGAGGGAAAGGGGACTTTCAGACGAGATGAGGACGGGTACTTTGTTCGGCTTGGAGGAAAAGCTTAGGCCACATCAGAGGTGTATCCTAAGGGCGTAGGTTCTAAAGCCTAAGGAATTTTAATCAACTATGCCTAAGGAAAGCAGAGATTTATCAATTTCTTCTGTAAACTGAGTATATTGTCCTCTCACATATGAGGGGGCACCCCCAAAAATATCAGGATTATCTTCTGGAGGGCGGGCCCCTTGTAGCACGGGCTTCCTTCATTAGGTGAGTGTTCTAGGAACCCATCCGTATCAGTGATACTCACTGGCATTGCTGTGAGGGCTGCATTCGGCTTCAGGGAATATTTTTTTGAAGACTCTTTCCACACATTTGCGCATTTCATGATGGGTGATTTACCAGCACACCCGCCCACAGGATGCTGAGTGTTCAGCAGCTTTTGACCAAAAATGGCCTGACCCCCATTTCCCACCCTCCCTATTCACCCAATCTCGCCCCAAGCAACTTTGTTGTTTTCTGGAATGACAAAGGTCCTCAAAGGGAAACGTTTTGCTGATGGGGAAGAGGTGAAACCAAAAACAACAGAAGCACTAAAAAGCATCTAAATCGAACGTTCAAAACCTGTTTTTCGCAGGGAGAAAAATGTCTCCACAGGTGTATTGCATCACATGGAAAATATTTTGGAGGTGACTAAAATTTAAACACATAAGAATAAATACAAAAAATTTTATAAATAAATTCCATTTTGGGGGTCCCCCCTCATAACTATAGTAAAAATTAACTTGGGGTGAGGGATGGGCCAAAAAGGTAAAGGGGAGTATAGTCAATGATATTGTGACCAGTTTACATGGTGACAGATGATTATTAGATTTTGTGTGGTGATCACATAAAAAGGTATATAAATGCCAAATCACTATATTGTACGCCTGAAACTAATATAATATTGTATGCCAACTATATATTTTTTAAAAGATTATCTTAGATAAAATGCATAAAGGAATTTGTACATGGAGCTATGACAGAATCTGAAGCTCTGGGAGTAAAGAAAATTAGGAAAAAAATATGCACCTCTTTTTCTTTAAAATATATTTTATTGATTATTCTATTACAGTTAATCCCATTTTTTCTCCCTTTACTTCCCTCCACCCAGCACCCCCTCTCCCAGCAGTATCCCCCCCACCTTAGTTCATGTCCATGGGTCATGCGTACAAGTTCTTCAGCTTCTCCATTTCCCATCCTATTCTTAACCTCCCCTGTCTATTTTGTACCTACCAGTTATGCTTCTTATTCCCTGTACCTTTTCTCCCACTCTCCCCTCTCACCCTCCCCGCGGGTAACCCTCCATGTGATCTCCATTTCTGTGATTCTGTTCCTGTTCTAGTGTTTGCTTAGCTTGTTTTGGTTCCTTTAGGTTCAGTTGTTGATAGTTGTGAGTTTGTCGTCATTTTACTGTTTATAGTTTTGATCTTCTTTTTCTTAGATAAGTCCCTTTACATTTCACATCCTAAGGGCTTGGTGATGAACTCTTTTAACTTGACCTTACCTGGGAAGTACTTTGTCTGCCCTTCCATTCTAAATGATAGCTCTGCTGGATAGAGCAATCTTGGATGTAGGTCCTTGCCTTTCACAACTTGGAATACTTCTTTCCAGCCCCTTCTTGCCTGGAAGGTCTCTTTTGAGAAATCAGCTGATAATCTGATGGGAACTCCTTTGTAGGTGACTGTGCCCTTATCCCTTGCTGCTTTTAAGATTCTCTCCTTATCTTTCATCTTGGGTAATGTAATTACGATGTGCCTTGGTGTGTTCCTCCTTGGGTCCAACATCCTTGGGACTCTCTGAGCTTCCTGGAAGTCTGTTTCCTTTGCCAGATTGGGGAAGTTCTCCTTCATTATGTTTTCAAATAAACTTTCAATTTCTTGCTCTTCCTCTTCTCCTTCTGGCAGCCCTATGATTCGGATGTTGAAATGTTTAAAGTTGTCCCAGAGGTTCCTAAGCTTCTCCTCATTTTTTGAATTCTTATTTCTTCATTCTGTTCTGGATGAATGTTTAGTTCATCTTTCTGCTCCAAATCATTGATTTGAGTCCCAGTTTCCTTCTCTTCACTGTTGCTTCCCTGGATATTTTTCTTTATTTCATAGCTTTTTTTCTCTTTGCATAGCCTTCACCTTTTCCTCTGTTTTGTGACCATACTCAACCATTTCTGTTAGCATACTGATTACCAGGGCTTTGAACTCTGAATCTGATAGGTTGGCTATCTCTTCTTCACTTAGTTCTATTTTTGGAGCTTTGATCTGTTCTTTCATTTGGGCCATATTTCTTTGTCTAACTGCACCTGTTATATTGTAAGGGGTGGAACCTTAGGTATTTGCCAGGGCAGGGCAACCCACATCACTGCATTGTGGTGCTGCATATAGGGTCCAACAGGGAACAATGCCAATTGTTCAGCTCTCGGCCAGCTTTCAGTCACCTCCCCCACTCCCCACAAGCAAACTGGGTCCTTTTGATGCTGATTCCCAGGTGCATGGGTTTGTGTATGTTCTAGGACCCTGTGGGTCTCTCCAAAGAACTCTCCTCTGAGCCTGAGAGTTTCTCCCACCACTGCAACCCGAACAGATTTTTACAGCCAGAGATTCTATTTTTTTTATTTAAATTATTTTATCGTTCTTTAATTACAGTTGTCCATGTATTCTCCCCACCCCTCCCCCCACCCCCTCCAAACCCACCTCCCTCCCTTGTTTCCACCCTCCCCCTCGGTTTTGTCCATGTGTCCTTTATGGTGGTTCCTGAAAACCCTTCCCCCCACTGTACCCTCCCCCTCCCCTCTGGGTATTGTTAGATTGTTCTTAATTTCCATGACTCCGGTTATACTTTGTTTGCTTTTTTCTTTTGTTGATTATGTTCCAGTTAAAGGTGAGATCATATGGTATTTGTCCCTCACCACCTGGCTTATTTCACTTAGCACAATGCTCTCCAGTTCCATCCATGCTGTTGGGAAGGGTAGGAGGTCCTTCTTTCTTTCTGCTGCATAGAATTCCATTGTGTAAATGCACCATAGTTTCTTGATCCATTCATTTACTGATGGGCACCTAGGTTGCTTCCAACACTTGGCTATTGTAAATTGTGCTGCTATGAACATTGGGGTGCATAGGGTCTTTTGGATTGGTGTTTCAGGGTTCTTAGTGTATAATCCCAGCAGTGGGACTGCCTCTTGGCAGTTCCATTTTTAGTTTTCCGAGGAAATTCCATACTGTTTTCCACAGTGGCTGCACCAGTCTGCATTCCCACCAACAGTGCACTAGGGTTCCCTTTTCCCCACATCTTCTCCAACACTTATTGTTTGTTGATTTGTTTATAATGGCCATTCTGACTGGTGTGAAGTGGTATCTCACTGTGGTTTTAATTTGCATGTCTCTGATAGCTAGTGATGCTGAGCATCTTTTCATGTGTCTCTGGGCCCTCTGTATGTCCTCCTTGGGGAAGTTTCTGTTCAAGTCTTTTGTCCATTTTTATAACTGGGTTTTTTGTCTTCCTGGAGTGGAGTCATGTGAGTTCTTTATATATTTTGGAGATCAAGCCCTATTCAATGTATCATTGACAAATATGTTTTCCATATGGTTGGCTCTCTTTTCATTTTAATGTACAGCCAGAGGTTTTGAGGCTTTATTTCCCTGCACTGGAACCCTGGATTGTGTGGTCTGCCTTGCTCCCCAGTTGTTCCTCCCGATCTATTAGGACGCAAGTGTGGGACCTCCCAGTCCACCAGCCACTGCCTTGCTACATGTCCTCTTGTCCCTGGCTGCCCATCTCCATTCCCCCACCAGTCTGAATGAATCTTTTTTCTTTAACTCCTTGGTTGTCAGACTTCTAAACAGCTTGATATTCTGTCAACATTGTTTTTAAAATTGTTGTTGTCCTCCTTTTGGTTGTGCGAGGTGGCAAAGTATATTGACCTATGCCTCCATCTTGGCTGAAGTGGTTGCACCTCTATTTTTCGCTCTTCAATGTATCCTACCTAAAAGTGCGTAAAATACTTCTACTTCATTAGATTGCCTGGATTTACATTAATTAGGGCTTCACTTGCGTTCAGGTTTTCACTTGGGTTGTACCCAACCATGTTGAAGGCATACATAGTTCTGAAGTTTACTTACCTGCCCGCCATTTAGAGGTTAATATATCATTTAACCAGATTGCCTTGCAAACTTTGAAATGACGCTGAAGAAGACAGGAGAGAGTTGGTTAGGAGAGGAGGAGGTTATTGGAGGGTAAAGAGTGATTTGGGGAGGATGTAGCACTGAGTCCAACCAACGAGTGGGGGCCCAAGTGACCTGGGAGCAGAGGACTTCAGGGCTGAAGGCCGCGGTGGAGTCCCAGAATTGCTGTATGGCAAAATACTTCCCAGACCTCTGCCTATATCCAAACTATGGAAATATTGGGTTGGCCCAAAAGTACACTTGTTTTTTCCCATAAGAGGGCCCTAGTAGCACTTAGTTGTCTTGAACTTCACTTGAAGTAATTTTGTTAGATTGTATCGTGACTGCTGTCATAACAGCATGCATTTAAAAAATTTATCAAAATTGGTGAATTTTTGTGTAGCCATTTTAATACTGAAGATGGAAGAAAATATGTGATGTGCTTGGCATATGCTCTATTGTTTCAACAAGGGTAAAAAGACAACTGAAATGCAAAAAAAGATTTGGGCACTTTATGGAGCAGGTGCTGTGACTGATTGAACATGTCAAAAGTGGTTTGTGAGGATTCATGCTGGAGAGTTCTCACCGGACAATGGTCCACAGTTGAGGCTGATTGAAATCATGTACAGACATCAACTGAGAACAGTTATACCACACGGGAGATAGCCAACATGCTTGAATCAATAAAGTTATTGGTGCAAATGAAAAATGTGTTTTTATTTTATGGAAAAAAAACATATGGGCTTTTTGGCCAACCCAATATTTTTCTTCTTCACATTCCTCTTGCATAAGGCAGCCCTTACGCTTCCTGTAACCTTAACTCCTGGTATCCCTCACTGTTATTTGACTGTGTGATGGTTAAATAGATACTTGTGGGCTGGTCTCGGAGGTTATATATTTTCTATAGGAAAATGATTCCAGAGTTTTAAAGTAAGCAGCCTACAGCCCTGACCAGTGTGGTTCAATTGGTTGGGTGTCATTCCCCAAAGTAGAAGGTCGCTGGTTCAATTCCCAGTCAGGGCACATGCCTGGTTTGCAGCTTCTGTCCCCTAACAGAGCATGTACGAGAGGCAACTCATCAATGTTTCCATTTCACTTCAATGCTCCACTCCCTCTTTCTCCCTCTGTTCCCCTCTTTCTAAAAAAATAAAATAAAAATAAGTAGGTAGCCTACAAATGACATTTTTTGAACTTGGGTGTGCCTATGCTTACGTTGTCGGTATTGATACAGCATGCTGGTATCTTTAAATAAGAAACACCCTTTATTAGTGAACTCTCCCCAAACAGAGTATGTGTCTTGATTTTCTACTACTATTGGCCAAAGTATTTTTCTGTATTGTTTTTAAAATGTAATAAAAAAAAAACAGTAGAAATTGATATCTTTTGTATTTTTCAAGGATAGTCCCAGTTACTTAATTCCACTAAACTGGTTTAGAAGAATCGTTCAAAGTAAGGTGATCAGCCTCTGAAAATACCTAATCTAATGCATCACAAAATAGACTGTTGGATAAATTCAGGTATTTTATTTTATAGAACTAGATGGCAATATCTATTAGAAATCCTTGCTAGTCATCAAGCTATCTTAAAGATACTTAATTTTTCCCCTAAATACACTACTATTTCTCTTTAACTTATTTTCAACCATGAGTGAAAACCTCCAAATATGCCTGGCCCCAAATTCAGTACAAAAATGTTCACAGCGGATGACATTTATTTGATATAACCCTTATTCTAGCTGACCCCCTTCGTTTGCCATTGAATTTAAATCAAGGTTATGACAAAATTAGTGACTTAATCTGAGTCTGCTTCTAAAGAATCACATTATACTGAAGACATTTAAATGCAAGGATTTAGACCAATGCATCACCACCCACACACTTCAGGCCTGTCCCTCTCCTTGGTGGGACAAGTCGCCATTCTCCCTTATCTGGCATGTTAACGGTAGCTTCTAAAATTAGTTTTTGTTTGTTTGTCTGTTTTAACTCTGACACCTGCAATCAAGTCTCTACACGATGCTCCAAGTGACATTTTTAAATAAATTAGGTCGTGTCATTTTCCAGCTTAAATTCCTCCAAGCCATGACCACTTCACTGAAAATAAAATTCAGACTTTTCTCCGGGGCCTATGGAAACTACACAACTTAGTTAAACTCTTTTCTTGTCGTCCTTCCACTCATTTCCACATGCCATTATCTCCATTTCTCTTTGTATTTCATTTCTGCATCTCCACGTTTCACGAGAAGTCTAGGGTGACCCCGATCCAGGTCTTTGGCACCGTGACTTGCATCAGGAACCCTGGGCTTCACAAATCTGTGCTCTTCTCTTTCTTTGGGTCTCAGCCGTTCTCTGCTCACCTCTGTGACTTTGCAGCCAGACTCTCCACTCCCTCTCTGGAATGTGACCCTGTTTGGTTTCCTTCAGAGCACTTGCTCCGAACTATAATTATTTTATTTATAGTTGTCTCTCTGTTTGTCTTCTCTTCACATTAGAATTTAAGCTCAACAGGAATCTTGCCTTGTCCTTGGACACCGTCCCTGAGAATCAGATCTGATTCTCTATTGTGGCTAGTAGCCCTCAATTTTCCCTCGTTCTCCAGCCTGCTTGTTCACGTATCTCTTCTTCCTTCCTTGCACAGTTTTTTCCTAAGCTATTGTTTTGTTCACTCATCAATGCTAACACGATTCACTTATTTCTGAGGCCTACTGACTTTATTATTAACTCTGAAGTGCTTTGTGATGGGAGTTATGAAGAACATCTTACGAAAACAAACCATCACATGTGAAAAAAGCCACAGTCCACAGCAGTGCTGTACACAGTGCCTGAAACAAAGGCTCAGTTGTGCTGTTGCAGGGAAGAGTCAATAATTAGTAACACATTTCTAAAGGTCTCGCTTGCATAAATTTTGTGTCCAGATGTCTATGACATTTGGGTTCTAAAATAGAGTTCCAAATACCACACATTCATGCACATTTTCCAAGAATAATTGGATGATTTTTGAATCTTTCTATTTAATAAACATCAGGACTAAAGATGAACCACTCCACAATACCAAATTTATTCACTTTAAACATCCATTTTGATGTGGAAAGTGTTTGGAATAAACATAATTAAAAGGGTGCCAGATTGTAAGCCCTTTGAAGTTTTTGTTTATGATATGTCTCTTCCAACTGCTAGTAGTGTAAAAATGGAAAGTAATTTCCATAAAATTCTTCAATTCACATGTTCTTGCGATTAACTATTAACAATTCCCACAAAACCCTTGGGTGGTTACCCAGGGCTTCAGTGTAAAGTCCAAGGGCCCCAATAAGGTGCAAGCTCCATTCCCTGCCTCCAGCCCTGCAGCTCTGGCTCAAACAGTCTGCAGCCTTCCCAAATGTAAGTTCTAGGAACACTGAACGGCTTGTCATTCCTGGAACACAGTGGAATGCTCCTTGTTTCAATGTCTTTGTGCCCACTGCACCCCGACCTTCCACTCTCCAACCTGATTTCTACCCAGCCTTCCAGTTCAGGTGCCCCTTCCTGTAGGAAACCATCTCTGATGCCCTCAAGTTGGGTCAAGTAGTCCTGGGGCATCTGTCACCGGTCTACCGAATTATAACTGCTTAGACCTGTTTCGCACAGGGCCACGGACTACTGAAGGAGCTCATCTTTGTCTCCATGGTGTCTGGTAGGAGCAAAACAAAAGTTAAATCGGTAAATAAGCTTTGCGTAAGAAAGTTCAATTACGGAACAGCAAAGGTTAGAGTTCAGTGATTGTTAGGTGCAAGAAAACCTCAATTAATTAGAAGCAACTAACTGAATTTACTGGAATTTTTGAAGAGAGAATGTTTACACTGTTTATGCTCTTGAAAAGATCTCAGGAAGAAAGAAAGTATATTTACCAAGGATCTCTTAAAAATGAATGAAAGAATGAAAAGGCAACTTCTAGGGTATGTCATAGCATAAGCAAGATTTTGCACAGCCTTCTAAACCTTCTACATCTCTTCCAAGGGCCACCAATACTCAGAGAAATGGGGTTCCTCAAAACTGCTTTAGATGATCTTTAATCTTCTAATGTAGCCTAAATATCTATGTATGTATAATCCAATAATGATTTTATATTAATGTTTTTAAGCGTACATTGATGTTTGAGAATAATAAAATATAAATCCATTTAGTGCAATACTTAATGCGCAGAACCAATGTTATTATATGTTTTTTCAATCCACATACTCATATATTTATTCAACAGATATATATTGAGAGCCTTCAATGTGCCAGGCCCTGTACAGGCTCTGGGAATGCAGTGAACCAGTTAGATGCGGCTCCCCTGCCCTCAGGATGTTCACAGTCTCCTAGGAAAGACACAACCCATAATAACAAACTGGGCGGGCCCGGGGAAGGAAAAACAGGGAACTACATTAGAAAACAATAGCAAAGAAGGAAACATATTCAAACAAGGCTTTTCCATGCAAATGACTTTTAGACTGAGATCTAAGGTATAGGAAGCAGCCAGCATGAAAAGAGGTGAGGGAATAGCATGCCAGATAGAGGGATCAGCATATGCAAAGGCCCCGCCAAGACAGGAGCTCCAGTGTTTGAAGAACTCAAGTACGGCCTGTGCGAATACCGCATATTGGGCAGGGAGTGAGGCGAAGTCGGAGAAGCAGGCAAAGCCGGATCACTCGGTATGGGATGTTAGAAGTATGGGATGTCCTTCTGATCACAGCAGCCAGGACATGGAGAGGGGCAGGCTGCTGTCTTATCTAAATTACTTAGACAGGCAGGGCTAACTTGTGCTGCCCGCAAACAAGCACCGGTGTTTCTCAGACACTAAAGCAGTATTTATGAAAATATTTATCTTTCAGAATACAGAAAGGATACCGCACACTGAACAGTTTCCCCAAATAAGAAGTTTATTTTGACATAGCTAGTTCCCTGTGTATTGATAGAAGCGTGGACCTGCATGTCAGCCTTCTCAACCACCCTCAAAAGGCATCGACAGAGAAAAAGAGGGCTACTGAAATTAAGATCCAAGGGGCAATTTTTTTTTTTTTTTTTTGCTCTTTAACTTTGGAAACAGTGGGTTCACATGGCAACATTTCATCCTGTTGGTTATTGGCTTGGCCGTGAAATTCCCAGCGGGGCCTGACCCGAGAGAGAGCCCAAGGGAGCGGGCTCACCGAAGCCAGAAATGGTTTCGCTGTCCGCACACGTGAACCCCACGAGGTCACCATACTGTTGCTCTCAGTTTGTTTCCATTGTTTGTTCTCACAGCAGCAGGATTTTTGCACCCTGAGGTGTTCTCCCAAACAAGGGGGAGGCCATGTTTGTATATCCTGCGTTTGAAGGGCAATCTCAAATCTGAAGCAAGAGTATAGCGATCCTACACATATCTTCATGAATATCTATGAGTATTTTACGATTTTAAGCACCTTTGCCCGTTGGTGAAGCACCAATCCTTTGCCCTCTGTGGTGCTCCGAGAAGAGGTTGAGAAATCAGTGGTCAGTGATTCCCTGGGGGTCTCTGAAGCCTTGGTGATGTAAGCACTTTTCTTCATTGGGTTAAATTTAGGAGGAAAGAAAAATCTGCTGAGTTTGTGTTTTTTGTGGCAATAAGCCAATTTTCCTGTCCACATGCTGTTTGCCCTAGGGCACGGGTAAGGGACCGGGGAATTACCTCCCCTGAAGGGGAAGCCTTGGTGCCGGGGGTGGGGGTGGGGGATGAGTGAGACAGAGTGGTGTGGTTAGCTATTTATTCTGATACGCAGGAGGATATAACAATTGGGACTGGACACTTGGGATGAGGAATTTCCATGAGGTCAGGCTGGAATTCACGAAAGCAATCGGATTTTCTTGTATTATTATGCAAAACAGGTTTCTGGAAGTCCAAGGCCAAGACCCTTTGAACTCGATGACCTGAACTGAGACAGCGATTGTGGAGCGAGTAGAAGTGGATGGAATTTGGAAGTGAAGTGAAGGACTTGATCATTGATTGGCAGGAGGCCCATCAATGGTTTCCCAGTCTTCTGGTTTAAGGAGCTGGTGGATGGTGTCCATCCTCTTGGAGGGAGCGTGAGTCAGCTGTGACAGTGTCCTTTGCACTGAGCCAGGCTCTCTGTCCTACAGATCATGGAGCGTTGAGAGGGAAATTTGGACAGCCAAAAACGCAGCTATGGATCGGGTACCACAGTCATTACCCCCCAAGACAGTCTTGTTTTAAGCTTTATTCCTGATAAATCATCAGGTCCAGTATTTTTTCAGAGACAAGTTTTCTGGTCTGGACCATAAATTATAGATACCTTATTCATGACCAATTACTTGTAGAAGGAAAAATAAGTTAGTTCTTGTCTAGAACACAAACTTTACTGGAGTTGCAGTCATAAGCTAGAATGTACTTGAGTTGGCCAAAAAGTTCGTTTGGTTTTAAAATAAAACTAAAAGACCTTTTTCGTTTTTACCAATAACTTTATTGGACAACGTATTCACTGTTGTGAATATCCGCTACCTTCTCCCATCTTTCAGGCAACTTCATAATTCCATCTTCCCAAAACTTTTAATCTTTTTGAGCAACGAATTGTTCCAGATGCCTTTTGCAGTCTTCCAGGGAATTGATTTTTTTTTTTTTCCATAAAGAGAATTTTGGAAACACTGAAATATATGGAAAACTGTAGGTGCAGTGTCTGGTGCACACAGCAGATGAATCGGAACTTCCCAGCCAAACTATAACAGTTTCTGCCTCATCATCAAAGAAACATGCAGTCTCATGTTATCCTGATGGAAGATTATGGGTTTTCTGTTGACTAATTCTGGATGCCTGTCATTGAGCGCTGCTTTCAGCAGATCTAGTTGGGAGCAGTGCCTGTTGGAGTTTATCATCTGGTTTTCAGAAAGGAGCTCATAAGAGAGGGCTCCCTTCCAATCCCACGGTATACACATCATCACCTTCTTTGGATGAAGACCGGCCTCTGGTGCGGTTGGTGGTGGTTCGTTTCACTTGCCCCACGATCTCTTCCATTCTACATTATTGCAAAGTAGCCACTTTTCATTGCCTGCCACAGTTTGTTTTAAAAACAGAATATTCTCGTTATGCTTACCATTTTTTTACCATGTATAATGCTTACCTTTTTGCCCAAATTTTTGCTTATGAAAAACCAAACAAACTTTTGGGACAAAGGGATGGAAAAATTGAGTAATAAATAATTTGCTGTTCATTTATCTGAATAAAATTACTGTAGCAGAAATTCTAAATTATATCTATCCTTATTGAAAAAAAGTTTAAGTACTTGTTCAACTTTGAAAATGTGTTCATCCCAACTTGCCATGTTAGTTTTTAAACTGTAACCATCAATGATTCTGAATATTACATCGGGGGCTTAATAAGCCAATCCTATAACCTGGTTATAGGATTATAAAGTTTTACAGAATATTCTTTCACATAGATATGCTTCTCATAGATGAGATTAGTCTTGGAATATACTTAAGAAATCTCCATTATAGCCTAAAGTGAATAGTTCGATTTCAGGGTTGTAGAAAAGGAAGATTTTCAGGGTGTCTGAATGCGGGGAAACTATTCTGTGGCTCTATGTTAAAAACCTTAAAATCTGTTTAGATGTTTTTTACCTAAATAACTCAATTATGTATGGACAGCACATCTCCTTCCAAAAGATTCAGCTCCCATTTGAAACGAGTTGACATGTTTCTCACCGCAAACTCTTTTAGAAAAGATAACTTGTACCGGCTGCGTGGTTACTTCACTTCCAAGACGATGCGTTTCAAAATGCATTTGAGGATTGGTTCTTTAGAAGCTGGAACGCACTTTTCTTCCAGAAACGCTGTGATGGTTGAGTTCCCAGGCGCATGCACAAAAGCCTAATTCAGGAACCTACAAACATTACCGAAGAGAGTGGACTAAAGAAAGGCCCCCCCCCCATTTTCTGCATAAAGAGGAAAATTCTAGAAAACTTTGCAGTCCGTCTCATCAGCACCTTTTTCCTCTTTCTATCCTGTGCGTGCTCTTCCAGGACCCCATGCTGTCCCCAGTTCTCACTGCTTTTGTCCATTTTCAACCTGTTCCAGCTCCTTAAAAATGTCATATTTCCTAACAATTGTTTCTTTCTTTCCTAGTAAAACTCCCATGCCTTCAGTGTAGTTAGCTTACCTTCCCACTAAAACATTCTAATTGAACACCTGTATGTGAATGGCTAATGGATTTTGAATATTTGTGGAGCGCATTTTATAAAAGACCCAGAGTATCTATAATTCTTTCAAACGTTTATGTTTTTTAGAGGAAAAACATGATGCAGCAACAGAAAGGGGGTAAACTCAGGTTAGGACAAGGTGTTTTTGGACCAGGGCCTCCAGAGTTTGATTCTTTAAATTCCCACTTTTGTTCGTTGACAATGTCCGCCTTTACTTTTCAATTATAGCAACAAAGAACATTAGCATGCCGCTTCATGAAATGCTCCGATTTGAACCTGGAAGGTACTCTCCCTCTTTAACAGAAAGTTCACAACGATGCTTAGAGAAGCTAAGCATCTTGCTTAGGATCTCCAGTTCAGCCTGGAAGAAATCAGGGCCTGAGACTCAGCTTCTGGCCACTTCTGCCGCACTGGCCTCCCCTCCAGTTCCCCCCGTTTCCCAGAGCTCCATGCTGACGGGGAAGGTCCTGGCACCGCTGGTAAGTAAGGGAAAGGGCGTGCAGGCCAGCAATTTAGTCCAGGACTGAAAAGCATCCCCAAGAAACCATCTTTGTCAGAGTGTAGACATGCCCCCTCCGGTAAGAAATGGTTCCTCGACTCATAGCTGATGTAAATGTGAGACGGGTCAGGAGGGATGGAGGAAGGGCGTCGGGGCTCAATGGAAAACTCGGCACATTTGAGGAACATGCACATACTTTGTAGGTACCTACGGATGTGTGTGAATGTATGTATAATAACGACTTTACCTTGCATATCAGAGGATGTAGATCAGTATCTACCATAATTGCTCTTCAACGTTTCACTACTGATGAGATAATGGAATTATATAGACTGTAAATATCAGTGTTTAGGAAAACACTCAGAGAACAGACACTTGACCAAGTAGTCAAGAAAAGGGAAAAAAAATAAAAATACAAAAGAGGTATAATCCAAGAGGCCATAATATTCAGCGTTGTAATGAGAATTAAAACCGAGCCTGTCAAAACAGTTTGTTTTTTTTTTAAAGAGTGTGTCTTTGGAAGACAGAGTGTGCTTTGATGGTAAGTTCTGATCACGGCATGGAAACTCTCTTCCTGTTCCTGAATGACACGTTTTTGGACCTGTTAGAAGACTTAGGTCACTCTCCTGTTTCTTTTTTTTGGTGGGGAGGGAAGAGGGTGGGGAAGCAAATGCAGCCAATCAGCAGTGAAGGAGGTTACGCAGGAAAACACAGATGCTGGGAGATCCTAGCCACAGCGGTGGGCACGGAGCACTCGGGGGGGGGCTACGGAGGGGACCCCATCCTGAATTCTCAGAGCTCTTGCTTTGGTCTGCCTTGGACTAGACGTGTTCTGAAGAGGCAATAGGGAAAGAGCAGTTTCGAATCATTAACTCTTTCCATACTAAAAAATTTAAATAAAGAGACACCTGGACTTAAAAATGTTAGGCAAACATGAGAAGCTTCTCAACCAAGAAAATACTTTGCAGCGCTGTAGCCCGCATTCAAAAAAACTGAGTCACGGTATCTTCTTGTGGGAAACAAAGGGGATTTGGGAAGTGGGTGGAGAGGGTGAGGAGAAAAAGCTAATTAGGGCTGTGGGGGTGAGTTTTTTTTTAAATTGCTGATAATCCATCAAACTGAGGTTAGAGAAAATCTCAACAACGAAAATGTTAATCTGTTTACTTTGCACAAAGGCTAGGACCTGAAGTGGGCAGATAGGCTAGAGTTTGTCATTATTTGGGAGTGACTGGATCTATCTGAAATTCGGAATCTCCTTAAAGAATGCTAAGGTTAAATCGGAGCTAAAGAAGCATTTTTGTTTAGTTTTGTTTTGGTGGGTACACGTTTGTTTACATAGAAACATATTTGGATCATGAGGAAGTTCCATTTTTAATTTTTTGAGGCAACTCCCAGAGATTCCACTTCTGAGAACTTATCCAGAGAAACTCGAAACACTAATTCGAAAGAACATAATAGCCAGGATTTGGAAGCAGCCTGTGCCCATCAGTAGATGAGTGGATAAAACAGCTATTGTACATTTATGCAATGGAATACTACTTGGCCACAAAAAGAAAATTTTGCCCTCTGCAGCAGCCTAGATGGACCTGGAGAACAGTATGCTAAGTGAAATAAGCCAGTCAGAGGGGAAAGTACCATGTGATTTCACTCATCTGTGGAACCTAATGAACGAACTGAACAAGCAAGCAACACAGAGACAGACTCATGGATGGAGAGCAGGCTGACGGCTCCGGGAGGGTTGGAAGTGGCAGTAGGGGGATCAAGCGAAAAAGAGAAAGAACCCATGGACAACAGTGTGAGTTTGGCTTTTATTTAATCCCATTATCCATACCACTAGCAGAACAATTTAAATCAGATTATGCCACTTCCTGGTTTAAAACCCTCTGCTACCACGTAAGCCTGAGACCAATATCCCCAAATTTCATTATGGCCTGTAAGGCCCCACAGATCTGGCTCCTGCCCACCTCCAGCATAGCCTCATGCCATTGTCCTCTCTCGTTCACTTCACTTTTGGCAACATGCTTCTTTTCATCCCTCCAACACTATATCGTCTTTCCCCTCTCACGGTTTCTGTACATGGTTGTTCTACTTTAAAAAACTCATCCCCTGCCCACTGCTTAAGCTAGTTCCTTCTTAATTTTGGGCTAAAATGTTATCACCATATACATCCTTTTGTAAAGTTATTTTTCTCGCTCTCTTGCGTTCTTCATAACACTGGTCGCAGTTTGTAATTGCTTTGCTTATTCTGAGTTTCCTCGCTGTTTCTATCTTTTCCCTGCTAGACCCAGGACCACAGAGACCATGGCCGTCTCGTTCTGATGCACGTCTAGTGCCTAGCGCAGAGCCTGGCAAGTAAGTAATCAATAAGCAACAAAAGCTCATTACATGAGCACTCATAAATGAAGAAATGAGCAGTAACTCTGCGAAGTCCACAGGCTTTTCAAAGGGAACAAGGTTATTTACTGACGGTCACATATCTGTTCAGTGGTGAACCAAATAGAAGATAAACCTTCGCAATTGATTGGTTAGGGTCCAACCCTGTTCACTGATTGGCCATCTGACTATCTCCCCCTCCTGCCACATACCTTGGTTGAGAAAATTAATAATAAGGGGAAGCTGAGAATAATCATGGAGTATGAAGGGCACAAAAATACATGAAGCCACCTCAAATCTTTGACTTTAAATGAGTACAGCGGTCACGTTAACCTTCTTAATCTTCTTAAGTTTAATAATCAGTCAAACAACGAAAACAAGGAAGGTTTCCAAATTCTAAGCTAAACACCTTACCCAAACTGGGAGACTAAGCAGTAACTCTAGAAAACCAACTGCACACACAATACACTTCAAATCTCATAGAACATCAGACTGAAAGCACATGTTGTCTATCAGTTGGAACAGTTTTAGTTGCAAGTGACACACACAATTTGAATCAAAGGGGAACTGATTAGGAGGGTTCTGGAGTGCTTTAGGAGACCTGAAGTTATTGATCTTGGGGAACTGGACTCGGGGTCTTCAATCACCTAAGTCCCCACAGTGTTCAGTTTCTATTCCTTTACACTGCTACTTCCCTTCCTTTTATATTAATTAATTTAATTTTCATAGCCTACGACGTAGATACAACTAGTATTCCCATTTTATGGATAAGAAAACTAAGGAACAGTAACTTGTTCACGGACATCCGGTTAAAAAGGGGCAGAGCCAGGACTGAAACCCCAGCAGTCTATGCCAGAACCCACACTCATCTTGTGATGAGGGAATATTTTAAAGATACGCTGAAGCCAAGAAGCCAGTACAGTTAAGCCCTGCATGGACGAATCACCTGGCTATCACAGTCATCAACTTGGGCTCACTTTGGCTTCGTGCATCCCCCCTCCCACCAATTACTCCCCAGTGGCACTGGATTGTTTTTTGTTTGTTTGCTTGTTTATTTTATTTATTTATCTTTAGAGGGGAAGGGAAGGAGAGAGGGACAGAAATATCAATGTGTGGTTGCCTCTCATGCGTCCCCTGCCGGGAAGTGGCCTGCAACCCAGGCATGTGCCCTGACTGGGAATCGAACCACGATCCCTTGGTTCACAGGCCCTCGCTCAGTCCACTAAACTATACCAGCCAGAGCAGCACTGGATTGTTTTGAAGCAAATCATACATAATTTCATTTCAGTCGTAAGGTTTTCAGCGTGTAGCTCAAAAAGAGAATTTTTAATATAATGGCAAAAACAATTATTAGACCAAACAATTAACAGTAATTTCTTAATATTACCAACTATCCAGTCAGCATTAAAATTTGCAATTGTTTCATAACTTATTTTCCATTTCAGAGGGCCAGTGATTAAACATTTACCAGCACACTGCTGCTTATAACGCATCTCATTATGACCAGTCGCATTTCAAGTGCTCAGTAACATGTGTGGCTAGTGGATATTACGTTGCATAGCCCACCATGGGTTGGTAAATAAGTGTAACCTATTCTATCACTTCCTCTCTGTTTACTAGCTGGAATTATACAAAAAAAATTTTTTTTTCTTCATTAATTATTTAGCTACCCAAAGGCACAGTAAATTCAAGGAAGGCACGATGAATCTTTGACTCTTCCTTTATTAACTATTGTTCAAAGTAGTGCGTTGGTTCCCTAGAGAAAGTAGCCAAGTAATATTTTTGGTATCATAATAAACTCATAGATTAGAACATATCTTAATTGTTTCCATCCATTGCATTTATTATTTTTATTGATACTCAAATTGTGCCATCTGTGGGAAACCTCTTCAAGTTCAGGGCCTACACTTTAGACCACTATACCACTAACATCACCCAGACTTTCCATCTTAACTTGACCATTAGTTAGCAACTGACCTTACCTTCTAGATCGAAAGCTCAAGAAGCCTGAGATTCATTGGCTCAGCTTGTTTCAAGAGCCTACCACTGCAACCAGCAATGCCTCATGGGAGCCTGACCTCTCTACTAGGCATTGAGGGAGGGGCTGCCCCATAGGAGGGATTGCTTGGTAGACAAAACAATAAATGTCCAACATAACATATTTGAAATACTATACCGAAAAATTTAAATTGCATCAGCCTCCTCATACCATTGATTGGTTGCTTTGTTTATTCATAAGTACATACCGATCAAAAGTGTATAGTATTCATGAAACTATTATTTTGACTTTAAAAGCCAGTTAAAAGAAACAAACCTATGTGAAATTCTCGAATCCCTAAAGACTTTATCAAAAGGACTGAGGTTCAAGAACACTGAATTCCTTTAGAAAGTAGCACAGAGGCATAATGGCATATAATATTTAAGAAAATAGCATCTTTTTGTTTCATGTGAATTTTAAAAAAGGAGCACTTTTTGCACAGACTGTCCCCTTAGCCACGAAAAGTAAAGTTCACATCAAACAATCTCATTTTAAATTCATCTAATAAAGAGCTCTAACTGAGCAACTGCAGTCCCTCTGACCTCCTAGTCCCTCTCACGGAACTCGCTTGGGGCACTAGGGTTGATCCAACATCCCAACTAATCAACTAAAGATGGGGCAACTGGTGGTCTTCATATGCTTGTGTTCAATTACACAAACTAATAATGACACACTCGGCCATTTTTTTCAGTCAATAGCTATGAAAAGATTACCAGTGTAAGGCATGACACTAGTGTGTTATAGATACAAAGGTAAATAAATATGAGGTGATGTCTCTTCAGAGAATTCATAGCCCAGAGGAACAAACAAGCCAGGCATAAGCCTATTAACACAATATGATCAGAACAAAGATAAGCATGGGTCCTGGGTACTATGAAAGCACAAAGGCGCGTGTGTGTAGGTAGAAAAGACTTTCTAGGAAGAGACGGTAACTGAGGGAGTATTAAAAATAATTAGGAATTGACCAAATGATGAGGAAGAAGATAAAAAGGGGGAACAAGTTTCAGGTGGAGAGAGAGGATAACCAAGCCCCTTGCTGGAGAGCAAAGTGGAAGACAAGCAGTGGCGGGGGCATGAGGAGGGATCGGCATAGCAACTTAGATGGGGACCAGATGGTAGACTTCTTGGACTCCACGTTGAGGGGCTTGAATTTTATCTTACAAGCAATGAGGGGCCACTACACATCTAAAATAGGGGGAGAAGAGCCCCGCCTGGCTAGCTCAATTGATGAGAGCATTGTCCCTATATGCCAAGGTTGCGGGTTTGATTCCCTGGTCAGGACGCATGTAAGAAGTAACCACTGAATGAATAAATAAGTGGAACAACAAATTGATGTCTTTCCCTCTCTCCCCACCTCTAAAAATATATATATAAATGAAATAGGGAGACAAAATGGTAAGGTACGGATGGACAGATAGAAACTAGGAGACACATTGAGGGATGTTGAAGTACTTAGAATGAGGCGGGGGGATGGGAGCTGACTGGGCAATGATAGCTGAAGTGGACAGTAGGAAGGGGATTCAGGAACGTATGGGGAGATACAACTGGTAAGACCTAGGGCATTGAATGTGGGAAATATAGAAAATGGAAGAGTCAAAGACAGTTGCGCAGCATCAATGCCAAAGTGCAACAGGGAATACCTGATGAGTCCGAAGTGTACTTGGACACCTAGACACCTGGAGCATACATGTAGCAGACAACCAGCAGCTCTGGAGAAAGTTCTGGGGCGTAACTATAGCCTTGGTGTCATCACCAAGTGAGTTTCATGTTAATGTTCCAGAAACATGTTCATGATTCATGTTAATTCAGAAAGAATGTAGGATGAAAACATTCTCTCTCAACTCACTGAAGTTATACTGTGGAATGCCTGTGGTCCACCATTAACTGTGAGTTTTAGGCTCAGTATCTCTCATGAGTGGCTCGACCTACTTTATTTGCCATTTAATTTTCCGCGAGGCTGTTCTCCAAAGACTGCACATGGAGGCTCGTGTTAAGTGAAGAAGCACAGAACAACAACAAAAGCAAACAAAAGTATCCAAAATCGAAAGCATCGATAGTTCTTCAGTACCATTTCTTACATTCGAGGGGCTCAACAATGCCCCCAATACACTCATTCCTCAGTTTACCTTACCCTTTAGTTCAGCTCTTAAGCAAACTCCACCTGCCTAGCAAAGATGTCATTAATTTTTTAGTGATTTTGTTCTTTGACTGTTAATACATCATTTGACAATATGCCGTCAAGATAACAATTAGCAATAGCACCATAAGACAGATTTCTCTGGGAAACTTTTAAAGTGGCAGCTGAATTCTTCAATTAATTTTTTAAATAATCTATTATTTTCGTTGACCTTCAAGTTAAATAAAATCTATTCTCCGAGCAGCGTCAAGGAAAGAACCACGAACTGTTGCAATGACATTTCAGAACTGTGTGTGGCAACCATGCAGATCAGCACTCACACCATTTCCAAGAGCTACTAAAAATAGACCGTGTGCAATTATGCAAAATGAGTAGGTAGATTTTTTTTTAAGGAGGGCCATGACCTCTGAGGTTTTCTGTTGTCTTCGCTATGATCTATAAACTGAACAAAACGCAGTTTTCTGTCGCATGGGTGTAGTCCATTATTCGCCTGGGACCAAGGCGTTGTACAGGATGCAGGCATGATTCCTGTTTTTAATGGCCGTATGGGCTGCTGATGCCTCCTCTCCTATGCCCCACGTCCATGACAAACGATTTGCTATAGTAATTCAGGATCCTGATTCCCAACAATTACAACTTGCCAGAGGGTTTGTTTTTTTCTTCTTCTTCTTCCTGATCCAGTACTCTGCTTCGGAATCCTTCTAATCACACTGTTCGGCAATAACTAAATCACTACCAACCCCTTGGAGTGTCATTGCTGGTGAAAGCCTTCCTTCTCCACTTGACTTACAGCAGTCATTGAATATGTTTTCCTTGAATCAAAAGGAGTTCACGGTGGAGCAAGGGAGACAGATGTGATAGTAAATAAAATAAGGGAGGTTCCTTCGTATTTGCAGTTTAGTCTGATTTTACAGTTAAAACAAGCAAGGGGAAATGAAGAAGATACTCTTAATCTATGTCAATTTATGCACATACGTGGAGTACAGAGCTCTTACCCCCTACTGCAGCTGATATCCGTGAGACCCGGGCAGATCCACTTATTTCACGCAGTCACATGAGGGTGCTGAGAATCATCTCTGCAATGTCAGTCAGTAGGGATTTAACATGAACAATAAATACAAGAACTTCGTTGGTTCGAATACACAAAATAAGCTGGTTTCCTAGAAGTGCTGTATTTACCATGGAGCAAATCCAAGCATAGCACTGGGATACGTAAAGTTGTCACATAAGATGTTTAAGAAAATTCTTCCAAGACGCCAAAAGTACAATGCCCAGCAGCAGACTCCACAACTTAAAGATGGATGTGGACAAAGTGGAAAGGACTCAACAAGGAGCCACAGAGATGATTAAAGGGTTAGAAGAATAGGAGCTAGAAAGTATTTTGCCTAAGTTAGAGAAGACTACCATGTTTCTTAATAACAGTACTCAAGACGATGCACAGCTGCTTTCTGTCTCGACTGGGGAGGGAACAGAAGAAAATGAACTTTGATTACAGCATAAAAGATCTAAGTTAGATATAAAAAAGGACTATTGAGAATGAGAATTATGGGATGAGAAACCTTCTCAGGCTCATTTTCTTCTTCTTCTTTTTTTAAATCTGCACCTGAGAATATGCATATTGATTTTAGAGAGAGAGGAAGGGAGGGAGAGAAAGCGGGGGAGAAACATCGATGTGAGAGAGAAACACCCACTGGCTACCTCTCCTAAGTGCCCTAACCAGGCACTGAAAATGCAGCCTAGACATGTGCCCTGACCGGGGATCAAACCCACAGCCTTTTGGTTTACAGGACGACTCTCCCACCAACTAAGCCGCACCAGCCAGGGCCAGGCTCCTCTTCTTGCACCTGCTCATTAAATGATGCCATCTCAGGGGCTTCTTATTTTTAAAAATATTTGATGGAATTTATTGGAGTTACATTGCTAAATAAAATTACATAATTTTCCAGTGCACAATTCGATACTGCATCGTGGGGTTCTTTTTAAATGCTCTCTTCTCACTTTACAAGTTTCTCCTTAGTTTATTTCACTTACTCCCATTTTAATTACCCGTTATGAACTGATAATTCCAAAACATGACTCTAAGTACCTCCAGTTCTGACTGCTGCTCCCTGGACACCAGGGTTCTGCCTCTAATCCGTTTCACCAAGACTGCACCCTGACTCTCCAGTCTTCAATCCCATTTTCTGGCCTATAGGATGGTCCAAACCTTTCTATCTGAAAGCAAGCTAATCGCGTGATCCCCTTGCTTAAAATCTTCCAGTGGGTCTCCATCGTGTACTCATTTTCCATTATTTGGCCCCTGACTTGTCTAATATCCCACCTCCTGCCACTCCCCAAATGTGATTCATTCTAAGATAATTTCACCCCACCGTGCTTTTCTGTCTCTGGGCTTTTTATAGTTAACCTCAACTCTTTACTGCTCCTAGAACACACCTCTGCACTTCTTTCTGTGGTCAACTTCCAGGCACCATGATAGACTAGTGACCCTCCCTAAATGCTCACGCATTTTCATGAAAGCTTCCCTTGAAAGACTTTTATGTTGTAGTTAGTATTAATAAGAGCCCTTCCTGAACTCAGATTCAAGAGTTGATCATTTCAAATCCAGTGACTGACAGACTAGACTCCTGCTGCCCATCAGACGCTCCCTGCAGCCTTTTCTCAGGCGTTTGCATATCCCTCTTCACCACGGACCCGCACCTTTTCCTTGTTCTCTCTTAGACTAGCATAGTTATGTATACATGCTCAGGTACTTTGTGCACATCACCCACAACTCAGTTCCTACAACATTCCTTTGAAGCAGGAAAAAGTCACTCCAAACTGATATATATGTGCAGATGATATATATGTGCATGTGTATACACACACACATATTCATTTATCATATACATATATATTCCATGAACTCTAGCATACTTAACATGCCCTCTTAAATATCTCAAAAGAACTTCAAAATCAAATTTCCAATAATGGATTCCTAATTTTACCCCCAAACTTTGTTTCGATGCTGCTTGTCTCCATGAACAGTGTCAGACACCTAAGAGTCATTCCCAGCGCTTTTCCTCTTTAGTGCCCATATCCGGTCTATCACCAACTTCCGCAAATCTTCCCTCCCAAATATCTCTCAAGTGTGTGCGGTGCCCACCTCGCCCCTACTTTCATCCTCCCTAATGGATGCCTCCACACCCTCTGGTCTTCCCCTTCGCCACTTTCTGCAGCCCAGATGACCTCAAAATGCAAACTTGTCATGATCCCGCAGGCTGCCCCACACTCTGACTCTGCTCGAAAGCGCTTCAGCAGTTTCCCATTATTCTTTTCGAAAAGACAAACTTAAGACTGCTCCGGGGCCCTGCACAGTGGACCCCACCCACATCATTCCACACCCCTGTCATCTCACATCCTGCTTCCCCCAGCTGCCCAGCCTCCCTCCTGCTTCCACCCCCCTGACCTGTGATGGCTCAGTCCCCTGCGGGCCTCTGCACAGTGGGAAAGCCATCTTTCTCCTCCACTCCATCTAAGTTGCTCTCAAGCATCCTTCAGATGCCAGCTTAACAGTCGCCTGCCCAGGTAAGTCCTCTCTGATCACCCTAAGGGTCAAGTCAAATCTTTCCATTTTAAGTTCCAAAACACTATGTCCTTCTCTTCCTTCCCTCCCTTTTTCTTTTTCATATTTGTTTCTGTGATTATTGGAACATCAACCTCTTCCATTAGACTGTCAGCTGCACAAGAGCAAGAACTGTGCCTATATTCTTGTTCATCATTTTATCCCTAGCACTTAGTATGGCACCTGGCATGCAGTCAGTGTTGGAATAGTTGAATAAATTGTACTGGCTGGTTAGCTAAGTTGGTTAGAGCATTGTTCCAATATGCCAACATTGTGGGTTCAATTCCCTTTCGTACAAAAATCGACCAACGAATACATAAATAAGCAGAACAACAAACTGATATTTCTTTCTCTCTTTAACATCAATTTAAAAAAAAAAAAGAATCAACCAATGAATGCATAACAACATATCAATGGTTTTCTCTCCTTTCCTTTCTCTCTAAAATCAATGAATACAAAATATTTAAGTTGAATAAATTAATTGGTTGACTTGTATTTGCTAGGCACTGAGGTAGCTATATGTGCTTTACAAAGATCATCCCTTTAATTTTCACGATAGAAGTATGAGGATTCTACCATTCTATTAACAGCTCCATTTAACAAATGAGAAAAAACAGAGTCTAGAGATTAATTGATTTTCCCAAGTCTCATGATATAAAAATGGAAGTCCTCCATGGTAAAACTACACATATGACTGGTGCCCATCCTTTGTGGATGTCTTTGCAGATGTAAACATATTAACTAAAGTAATTGAGCATGTCAGAAGAATCACAAATTGATCACTTACACCACTTGAGCGAACTTGAAAATTCTTAAATATTTAAGAGTCAACAACAGGCCCTGGCCAGGTAGCTCAGTTGGTCAGAGCATTGTCCCAACATGCCAAGCTTGTAGGTTCAATTCAGAGTTAGGCCACATACAAGAATGAACGCATAAATAAGTGAACAACGAATCCACGTTTCTGTCTTCTTTCCTCCCTCTCCCCCTTCCTGACTCTCTCCCCCCACTTCCTCTCTCTCTAAAATCAATTTTTTTTAAAAAAAAAGTCAACAATAGAATCCCATGGTTGTTAGGTTAGGTTGCTTAAACAGAAGAAAAAGTAGGCTGTACCTGAATTGTACTTGTTCAATGAACCTAATTGTTCCACTGACCAGTGAGGCATGATAACTTTTCACAATACGACATCGAGTGTGACTGGCCTGGGGACATATATCTCAGGGCTCTCAAGAATCTTATCGAGGCAAAAATTAATGACATCTCTTTTCACCAACGGGAAAACAATTTACCTCACTTTTGTTGACTGTGTTTGTATATTCAGAAGACTCTACTGAGACACTGGGGGTAAGTAGTAAGTTTATCTAAAGGTTCCTAGGAATTTTTCTTTCTCCACCCACGCTGTTTGGTCCACTCCTTTTGAGAACTTAGGCATTAGTTAATGCACAGCCATCTTTATGGTTCCTGTTGCCGGAGCAATACCTAAAAGTCTGAGGCAAATTTATTTTGGTGGATCATGAATATTTGGAAGAGCTTCATGTTCATATCTGGAAGCTGAGTCAAGGATTTTTAAAGTATAATTACCATCATTTATGGACTGACTGCCATCATGATTATGGAATTCTCAGTACACCTGAGAAGTGGGAGGCTGATGGGAATGCCATTTTCAGGGTACTCTAGAAAAAGTCTTGAGTCCTATTAGCTTCTCAGCCAGGATTTCAAGAGGGGGAAATACCTTGTTGATCTCAGTAACACGGTCTCAGACCTGCAACTCAGGTGTGGGCATTCCCAAACTGGCTTGATCACTATATTTAAAATACATTGCATTTTGGGCACTACCTTAAGCCTAATTCAGAAGAGACTGACAATTCATTATTTTTCAACAGAACATTTATCTGGTAGGATCACCTGTCTTGTCTACGAAGAGAATTTCTTCCTAGTTGGGTAAATCTACATAGGAGGCCAAATTAAAGTTCAGACTGTTGGATGAGCATATACTTAGGAATTAGGCATTATTAAGAAATGTCTGATGTATCTGTTCCCTGGCTGAACAATCTGCCAGTTGCCCCCATTGCTTTCAGGATGAAGCCCAAACCCTTCACTGACCTCTGCTTCTCCTTCTTTTCAAATCTCGCCTCAAGCATTTTGATAGTCTGGTCACACCGAACGACTGGAAATTTCCTGACTTTTAGGATACATTCCCTTTAATTTTGACAAAATTCATATCTGTATCTCAAAGATGTATATTCCCTGGCAACTCAATTTTTGAATCCAGCAAGTCATTCTCTCCTCCGTGTTTCCATATCTCCATCTACATTTCACCATTATAATTATTAATTTACACGTTCCTCTCCCTCACTGCAGTGTAAGTTTCTTGGGGGTTGGAACAATTTTATTTATTTAATAAATCCTAGTATTTGGCACACAGTAGAAACTCAAAAAATACCTTTAAACTGGTTGCTGGCTATACACATTAAAGCAGGTGGTAAAGTGGCTGTGTTAATTCCTCAATAATTCCAGAATATTCTTTTGTATAAAATATCCCTGTTTACACTGCATGAGGCCAGTGGTTCTCTCAGGTTTTGAATATTGTTAGAAAAAAAATTTTTTTAGCAATTTAGGGAGCAATGAAGAAAAACAACATGGGAAAAAAGCTACCATGCATTAACATTATAGTTATATATCTTAAATCTACATCATCGGAAAGAATATAATTTCAGAATAATAGGTAGTCTTTTAAGTTGAACAAATTTACATTTATTAAAAAAAGTCTCTCTTCACCACCAACTGGTGAAAAATAGCATTTGGGTCATATTGAACCAAGCCAGTGTCACCCCCAAAACAACTGTGAGAGACTATGTATTATCTTATACATCCTTCAGGTAGCATCTGAGATATTTCATTGTAAGTTCAAATTGTAATGGATGCCATTTCTGGCATGTTGTAAATATTGACACAGCACAATAAAATATCTTCTTAGAAAATCCATTCAATGCCCTCTCCATACCGTAATTATTTAACAACCACCATCACCCATTTAAAATACTTTGAGTTGGAAATTTACATTATTCCTTTACTTCTCTCCTACTTCCCCACAGTTTTATATGATCTTTATACTCAGAAGTCTATCATCAATTTAAATTTTTTAATATTTCCATGTCCCCAAATGTTATCACATACCCTGAAATTATAATAGCATTATAATGATTAGTGCACACTTGGTCAGAGCAACATAAATATATTGATATAAACAGGACATAGATGTTTATTGGAAATACATTTCTTAATTAGTTGAGTTTTCTTCCCACTAATTAATGTGCCAAGAATTTGTTTGCTGGAGTGAGAAAGGGGTTGTCATCATTGTATTCCCTTTTATTCTTTCGAGTATGTGCTGAGAACATTTGGTCACAAGAAATTATGGATGACAGGAAGAGAAGTGGTTTGTCTTAGCCATGTAGCAAAATTCTTTGAACTCCTTCCAAGTCATGTGCAAAGAACTCTTAGTGTTCTATTGTTGAAAATTATTTTTAATGATCAACTGACACTTCAGCTAGGGCCTTCTTCAGTTTCGTTGAGGGAGAGCTGGAGACTATTAGCGACATTTACTCTATGGGTCTCTGGGGCCAGCTTTCCCATTCCGGGGCAGTGTTACACGTTAGCGGTGAGTGAACGGTTTGCCGTGGTTTGGTGAATGGGAGAAGGGGGATTGTGAAAAGGGACATGGGGAAGTCTTTGCATTCCTCCAGAGCTAAGCATACCCGCTGAAGAGCGCTGGACTAGCCCTGAAAGTGCTGATTTCCTTTGAAGTAGTTACATTCCAATCCCAGATGTACCCTCAGTCTCAAGCAGGTAGGAGAGTCACCCGGATCGCAACTTTGGGGAGGTGGGCTCTTTTGTGAAGACCAATCTCATGACTTATATCGATTCCATGGCTTTGGTTTCTGACCTCGACATCACTTCCAAAGTTACTTCAGTTGGAAGCAAAGCCCCGTATGAGGTGACTGAGTGAAGCTGTTTAGGAAATCCTGCTCTAGGCTGTTTCTTCATAGCACTGGACCTTATGGTCTCGGTACCTTTCTCCCTTCCACACCTGGGCCTGTGGCAGGTGACTGGTTTGCACTGCGAATTTATGAAAGGGGTGGATGACTGTCAAAAATCTGTGGCAACTGAACAGAACCCAGGTAACCGACCTATCGGGGAAATAAACCTGTGAACCAGGCAGTAGCGGCAAACTGGATGGATGGGATGGCTATCCTACAGACTTCAGGAATGAATGTGTGGTTTTAATAATTCAGTTCCAATAAAAAATGAGTATCGAACCCCTACTCCACTGTTCTCATTCTTCGTAGCCTATATAAAAATTCGTACTGTAAAAAGAATCTACTTTTGTACAACTCAAAAAGGAGGTATTTTACCTTTTTTTACTTCATCTCTCTGAGACTACAGTGACCTAACTTCTATTTGCAATTAATTAGAATATGAAGAAACTACAATCACAAAATGGTTAGCTACCATTAAATTTGGAATGAAAACAATTTAATTAAAAGCCTAACTTCACAGATAAAGCAATGTTTTATTTAATGGCCTAGTACTTTTAATTGGAATTATTTTTATTCACCAGCTTTAATTTTAAAAAATTTCAAAACAACCTTCTTACAACCGTATACTGTATGGAAATGCCTTACACTGAATAACATGCAAACATTTATCAACACTTCAAAGCTTCCATATCTGTTCTAGTAGTTTATTAAGTATAATTCTCATCTATGTTTTAGTCTTTTGTTGAAAGTTAAAGGTTGTGTGTACTTAGTACTTGCAAATTTGCACATTCATTCACTGATTCATCCAACAAACCCTTACCGATTGTCTGCTCTCTAATAGTCACTGTTGCTAGATGTTGGAAGTATAATACTCAACAAAACCAGAAATGGTTCCTGCTTTCCTAAAGCTATTAGTTTATTGAGAGAACACGCAATAATCAAATAATTAATTACACATGTGTCCAAACTGCAACCGTGACAAGTTCTGTGAAGGAGAGTTAAAAAATAATAGGAGTATCTGAGGCAGGATGTCTCAATGTTGAGGTGGAGGTGGGGGGTGGGTTGGTGGTCAGGGAAAGCTGCCCTGAGGACATAATCTAAGGATGAAGCCAGGAGGGGGAGGAAAGAGCCTTGCACAAATGGAATAGCTTGTGCAAAGGCCAGGCCGGGATCAAAGCAGAAGTGAAGGACAGAAGGAGTGTCGAGGAAGGAGGGAACCAGGAATGAGATGAAGCCGGGAGTGCTGGAAGGCAGCCAGACCTTGCTAGGCTCCGCAGGCCAGAAGTGTTTTGATATGGAGACCAACAGAAAATAATTGGGACCTTTGTAGGGTCTTAAGTGTAGGTGGGGTGATAGGCCCAGATTTGCATTTTGAAAAGATTGCTGGCTTCACGGTAGGATTGGATTAGAGGGCGGAGCCAGAATGCACCGTTTATTGAGATAGATGCTTCCTTGAACATATGCATGTAAACTTAAGCTTTTGAAAAACAAATGTTTTAAAGGGATTGGAATTTTCTAAGAAAAGAAACAACTGGCATGTATCTTTTAAGCCTTTTGTATTTATTTGGGGTGGGGGAAGGAGAAAGGCAAAATTGGTTCACAGTAAGTGGAGAGAAAGAACAATGAACAGTGCTCCCTCCCAGAAGTCCTGGGAAAAATATGTCATCGATGATCAAAGTTAACTCCCCCCCCCCACAATGAATAGCTTTACTGGGGTTTTTTTGGATTATACATTCAATACAAATTATATTCTCAACGTAAGACAGTACAGAAAGTGTATCAATAAAGTTTTTTAGAAGCTGAAGTTCTACTCCTGGGGAAACTGTCTCCATTCTGATGAATATCCTTGTAAACTACCGTCCACGCTTTTGTTAACGTACGAACTTACCCATATACTCTAGGGCCGCTGCTGTTTCTTGTCAACAGTAAGCCTTGGACTCATGTAAGGCCACATCAACCTTTTTTTTTTTTTTTTTTTTTTAAGATTTTATTTATTTACTTTCAGAGAGAGGGGAAGGGAGGGAGCAAGGGGAAGAGAAACATCCAAAGCACCCCAACCAGGGATGATCCCTGACGTAGACATGCACCCTGACTAGGAATCAAACCGGTGACCTTTCAGTTTGGGGTATGAAGCCCAACCAACTGAGCCACACCAGTTAGGGCAGCCGCATCAACCTTTTCTTCTTATTATTTTTTAATTTTATTTTTAGAGAGAAGGTACGGGAGAGAAAAAGAGACGAGGAGAAACATCAATGTGTGGTTGCCTCTTGCACACCCCCAGAGGGGACCTGGCTCGTAACCCTGGCATGTGCCCTGACTGGGAATCGAACTGGCGACCCTTAGCTTTGCAGGCCCTCACTCAGTCCACTGAGCCACACCAGCCAGGGCCTGCATTGAGCTTTTTAATGGCTAGTCAATAAATCATTATGGGTATGTGCCATCATGTGTGCAAATAACATCACATTGATGGAAGCCCACGTTTTTTAGGCTTATAAACAATGCTACGAGGATCAGTGGGGCCACTTCCTGGTGGAAGTGGGGGTGGGAGGAGGCAGGAGAGGGTGAAGAGAGGGCAAATGGTGATGGAAGGAGACTTGACCTGGGATTGTGAACACACAATATACATACGACTGATTACAGAATTGTACACCTTAAACCTATGTAATTGTATTAGCCACTGTAACCCTGATTAAAAAAGGTGTATCATGTGTGGTTTGGTGGCTGGAGAGTATTCTCCTTGTCTTCAACCTCACAAATACGAGTTTGGCTTATCCAATCACCAAGTCGGTTAACCCCCTTGTACTTGACTTTCCTCATCTATTACATGAAGATAACAATCACCGACCTTGATCCAACTCACAGGGAGGCTGTATAAAATGAACACACTGTAAGCCAGGGGTCCCCAAACCCCAGGCCACAGACCGAGACCAGACCATGCCTGTTAGGAACCAGGCCACACAGCAGGAGGTGGGCTTGAATGTGAGGTAC
Organism: Anoura caudifer; assembly: GCA_004027475.1. NCBI lineage: Eukaryota > Metazoa > Chordata > Mammalia > Chiroptera > Phyllostomidae > Anoura > Anoura caudifer. Next base: position 97,418 of record PVKU01002056.1, on the reverse strand, counting down.
CTGAATCATCCCCAAACCATCCCCCTCAAGTCTCCCCACCCTTCCACCCCCAACCCGCGCCCCACTTCCACCCCAGGTCCGTGGAAAAATTGTTTGCCATAAGACTGGCAGCTGGTACGGAAAAGGTAGGGACTGCTACTGTAAGCTACCTAGAAAAGGGTGCTAATAATATACTATGTACATTCAACTACAATTACCATTGCTTTTTTTTTTTTTTGCTTGAACTTCTTTATTGAGATATGACTGACATACAGAAAGCTGCACATAAGTATTGTGTAGAACTTGATGAGTTTGGAGATAAGTTTATACAAGGTCTGTCCAGAAGGTATCCAGCCATCTAACAGGAAAAATAGAGACATTTACTGAAGAGGATAGAAGACACAAGAAACACTGTACACAGGACAATGACGCCTCAGTCCCCTTCGAAGGAGGCACCTTGGGACCTCACACAGTTCTCTCAATCACCATCAGCTGCCCTGTCTTGTCCTGAATCTCACTGACAGTCAGAAATCTCTTTCCTTTCAAAAGTGATTTTAGTTTTGTGAAAGCCAGACGTCGCAGGGCACCGAATCTAGGCTGTAGAGGGGACTGACTCATCACCTGGGTGATTTGATGTTTCACCAAAAAACTCTGCAAAAGACGTGATGTACGACAGGGTGCATTGTTGTGATGAAGCTGCCAATCATCAGTTGCCCATAGCTGCGGCCTTCTGGATTATCCAAATAGTTTCTGTGGAGGAATGTTCAAGCTTAACACAAAGTTTGATGCAGATTCGTTGCTCTGCTCGCTCAGTCATTTTGATCGTGAATGTCACAGAGCGCACATGCTCACTCAAAGGCGTCTACCGCCCCCACTGACTAGTACAGTGAGGTCATCCTTGTTCATGCGTGTGCACTCCAGTCCATTCTCCTTGGCTGCCAGGCTGCATCAGTGTCGTGAAAACTGTTCTCGTTATGTCAACAATGGCTGGACTTTTTCCGGACAGACCTCGTACACCCGTGAAACCACCACTACAATCTATACCATACACGTATCCACCAGCTCCAAAGGCTTCCTACACTTTATTATTTGTCGTGTGTGATATGGATGCTTAAGATCTACACTCTTAGCAGAATTTAAGGATACAACAGAGTATTGTTAACTTTAGGCACTGCGCTGTACTGCCGACTCCAGGAAAGTTCATCTTGTTAACTGAAACTTTGTATCCTTTGACTAATAACTCTCATTTCCCTCTCCCCAGCCCCTGGCAGCTCACTAGATTCCTCATATAAGTAAGATCATGGAACATTTTTCCTTCTGTGCTTATGCTGATTTCACTGAGCATAACCTCCTCCCAGTTCATTCATGTCATTACAAATGGCAGGATTCCCTTCCGTTTTTAGTGCTGAATAATAGCCCTATATATAAATTATTGTTGCTTTTAATGTAAATTCAATGAAAGCATTAGCTGAATTCCTTTTAAAATAGCATTTTTAAAATCAGCTAGGGGGAAGAAAAAAGAAAAGCCAGGAAAAAAAGTTGCCTACCAAAACAGATTGTGAGCGACAACAGTCAACCAGCACTTACTAACTGCCTACTATGCGCCAGGCTAGGGTTGGATAGGGCAGGGGAGTTTAAGAGTGAATAATACACAGTCTCTATTCTCAGGTACTTAATTCTGGAAGGTGATACGCATGCATCCACAGACAAACATAGGTCATCATTCCTAGACCCTAAAGAGGCAAAGCAGAGCACAGTCAAGTTTCACCATCAAAAGTCAGCTGAACCAGGTATGGAGGCTTGGCTTCATCGCTGAGTGAGCGTGGGACAGTATCAAGATGGCCTGCAGCAGTTTTCCACAGCCTACAGTGAACATTCGGGCACAGTGGTTGGGGATGCCCCATTCTCGAGGGGATCCCCTGGTAAGCAGAAGGGGGAATCCCCCTGCAATGGTGGAACCCCAACACTAAATATAAGGGTTAGACGGGAGAATAGATCCCTGATTGCTAGTAGAAGACTGGACGGGGTGGGGGAATTCTTAAAAACTCCACTTGCAGAGTAGGAGATCCCCTTCTGTCACTCAAAGTTCCCTCCAACAGTGTATTCGGAGACATCTGTGGTTACTATCCTCTTGAACTTTGTTTCTGATTCCATTTTCCTTCAGGGTTTAGAGGAAGACAACTGAATATATGAGGGTATATATAAACATAGAATAAGAAAAGTATAAATGCAAACACACACGTACATATACCACACAATGGCTGTTAGGAGCTCAGGGGTCCCACAATTTATGTCATTTATTTGTATCACTGGAAACTAATTGTTGTTTATTCATAATTAGTCCATATGTAAACATGATTTCAGGCAAGAGACAGCGTAAGGTAAGATATACGCGTGAGAAAATAATTCGGTCGTGACACAATACCATTAGGGATTCCAACATTTTTGGTGGTTCCGGCGCTACCAGAAAACAAAGGAATACCAGCAGAAACTTACATAGCACCTACTATGAACTAGGCATAGTACCTACTATGAACAAGGCGAAAAGAAGCAAAGATAAGAACTTAACAATTCCGGGATGAAAATAACCTTTGAAGTTGAAATGAAAATTCTCAAGTCCATTTTCACTTCCCATCACCTTAATCCTAGATGAGCAATGAACTTCGGTAACTCTTCTGTCTTTTTATGGAGAAGGCAGTGGTGGCTAAAATGCAATAAACAATGCATTTATTTGCAGAGCGCACGGAATTTTAAAAATGCATTGAGGACGGAGCGCGGTATTGTCATTACATTCTTCAAAATGTTCCATGGAAGCACGACAGCCGCGCAGGCAGAAACCCCTCGTCTCTCCCAGGTAGGCGTTAGGCCAACACCAGACATTCTGCTGCCCCAAACCTCCCCGATACTGAAACAAAGCAGAGCAATTTTTCAAAAGCCCGTAAACCGTGCCGATCTGAAGACCTATAATGGAATGTCAGGCTGATGATCACTGGTGGTCAGGTGACAATGTAATAAAAACCCCAAAGCCAAACTTTTTGTGGCAGGTTAGTAGCATCATTCTTTACATTAAAATTACACTCCATCTATTATCTAGGCACTAAAATGACGGTGAATTATGTGCAAGTTGCTTTGAGTAAATCTATACAATCTATTATAGTAGAGTCTGACTCCACCTACATGTGTATAGCTCATTCAAAAATAGCCACATAAGTGGCATTTTATAATGTGATGTTCAAGAAAATCTGTTTTTTAAAGTTAATCTTGAAAAACATACCATATTCTATATTCCACATTATATATTCAAAGCTTTAAATACTTTTACCTTAAAAATAGAAATTTCTTAACAGAACAGATTCATAAAACCAAAGGGCCTAAAAAAATGTAACACATGCTCTTTATAGAACATGTTTAACTTTCCATTAATATATAGATTAAATCTCTATAAATATCCTTTGCCCACTCAATAATTATCTTGAATATATTTTGTTAGTTTTCTTAGTTTGTGATCAAACTTTTAATATATTTCTTAAGAGTAAAAAGCCCCTCTATGGTTTGAGAACATTTTTACCTGAAATAGGTTTGAATAAAGGTACTTTGAGATTTCACATATAAAAATAGTAAAATGAGTCTAAACATTTTAGAATTTGCTAAATTTAGCATATTAAAAATTAGAAAAGCAGCATGAGGGCTCTAAGAAAACCTTTTTCTAAAAAAAAAAAACTGGACTAAAATTATGAGTTTCATTTCCAGCTCAATCTATTTTTCTAATAATTCTAAATTCCATTTGCAACGTCAAGTTAAAATGCTAAGTCTTAGACACGGATTCTCGTATTTGAACAACGATCAGAGTCCCACACGACGTCGGTGTGAGCGGACTCCTCCCCGCTCCTGGGGAAAACCCTGCCTAATATTTATAACGTTATGACAGTGTAATACTCACAAGGTGGTTGTAGAAGTATAAACACCAATGCAGTTATCTGATTGGCTGCTGGTGATGTAACAGCCCTGTCAATACTTCCCAGCGAACGCACGTGTTCGACCTTTTATTTAAATTTCCATTTCATCACAGCAGTAAGACACTCCCGGCGCTGCATTTTCAGAGAAACGATTGTCGCCCGGGGGCCAAGGTGCTGCCTGGCACACGCGCGGCGTCGCAGCGGGAGGTGTCCGCAGTCGGAGTCTCCTCGCGCGAAAGGCACCGCCCGGGCCAGCCTTTGTCAAGGAGCAAAATAAAATAAGTTCACTTCCTCGGGCGCCGCCACCCGCCCCCAGCAAATGACACGGCCGGACGCCGCTCCCACCGCTTCCACAGTCATTTTCCAAGTCCCAGATGGACGCGTGGCAAAAGAAGGAAAATGAGCGTCCCGGGCGCGGGTAGGTGCGTGCGGGCAGCGGGGAGGCGGCCAGCCCCTGACACTCGCCAGCTGTCTGTCCCCGCGGAGCCCAGCCCCGGCTGCACACGCCCGCCCCTCCCGAGACCCCGGCCCACCGCTCCGCTCCGCGTCCCCCCGCCCCCCGCCCCCGGCCCCCGGCCCCCGGCCCGCCTTTCCCGCCGCCGCCGCCGCCGCCCCCGGCCCCCGCCCCCCGCCCGGGTCTCCGGCGCCCCCACCCCAGCGGCCCAGCCCCAAGCCCAGCCCCCTCCCCGCCCGGCCCCCACCCTTTCCCCCTCCAGCGGTGGCTGCTACCCCGGTGCATTGTGGGCGCACGGTCCGTTGTTCATTTGCCATTCGACCTCCGCCGGGGCCTGGTCGGTCGGAAACGCTCCGCCGGCTTCATTGTCGGGCGTTATGTGGCGGAGCCCGGTGCTCTAGCGAGGCTCGCGCCCTCAGCGCCTCGGAACCGGCGGCGGCGGACTCCGCGGGCGGCGCGCCGGGTAGGCTTTCGGCTCGGAGGGTCGGCGCGGCGTCCGGAGGGACGGCGAGGGGCGCCCCTACTCCGCCCCAACTTCCAAGGCCGCACGCGCCCGCCGGCTCCTCGCCTCCCCGCCGCCCCCTTCTCCGCGCGGGACGCGGCTCGGAGCGCGGCGGGGCGGGGACGCAGGACGCAGAGGCGGCCCGAGGCAGCGGCCCGGCGGCTGCGGACGCGTGAGGCCGCCCGGGGGCCGAGCCCGGGCCGGGCGGGAGGGCGAAGTCGGGCTCCGCGCGACCGGAACGCGGGGAGCGCGCGGGACGCAGCCCGAGGCAGGAGCTGGCCGGGCACCGGGAGGCGGCGGCGGCGCGCGCCATGTCTTTCAGCGAGATGAACCGCAGGACGCTGGCGTTCCGAGGAGGCGGGCTGCTCGCCGGCGGCGGCGGCTCCGCGAACAATAACGCCAGCGGGGAGGCCTCAGCTTGGCCGCAGCAGCCCCCGCCGCGACAGCTCCCGCCGCCCGCGCCGCAGCCCCTCAACGGGCGGGGGGCGGACGAGGAAGTGGAATTGGAGGGCCCGGAGCCCCGGGACCCGGAGGCCTGCGCCGGCGGGGCCGCCGAGGAAGCGCCGGAGCCCCCGCTGCCCCCGGACGCGGGCGGCCCCAGCTCGCTGGGCGGCGGTGCGGGGGGCCCCCTGCTCGCGGAGAGGAACCGTCGGACTCTGGCCTTCCGCGGCGGCGGCGGGGGTCTCGGCAACAATGGCAGCAGCCGCGGCCGGGCCGACCCCCCGGCGTGGCCCCCGCGGCACTTCAATGGGCGAGAGCCAGCGGCGGTGGAGCTGGAGCAGGACGCGCTGGAGGGGAAGGACCTGATGCCGGACGGCGCGTCCCTGAGCGACAGCACCGAGGACGACGAGGAGGGGGCGAGCCTGGGCGACGGCAGCGGTGCGGAAGGCGGCGGCAGGCGGTCGGGCGGCGACGGCGGGGACGAAGCGGAGGGCGGCGGCGGCGGCGGCGGCGGCGGCGGCGTGGGGGCCGGCGACGGCGAGACTGTCCAGCACTTCCCGCTCGCGCGGCCCAAGTCCCTGCTGCAGAAGCTGCAGTGCTCCTTCCAGGCCGCCTGGCTCAAAGATTTCCCCTGGCTGCGCTACTGCAAGGACACCGGCCTGATGTCGTGCGGCTGGTGCCAGAGGACCCCCGAGGACGGCGGCGGCGGCGGCGGCGACCTTCCGCCGGCGGGGCACGACGAGCTGTCGCGAGGAACCCGCAATTACAAGAAGACCCTCCTCCTGAGGCATCACGTCTCCGCCGAGCACAAACTGCACGAAGCCAACGCCCAGGTACGGTGCATCCTGCCCCTGCTTCCCCAGATCCTCCGCGGAGAGCTTCGTCCGCTTCAAACGCCGCTTTCCTTGGGGGCGCCGCGTTGCAGTCGGGAGTGTTGTCCTCCGCAGCGGGCGCGTGGGAGGTTGGAAAGCCTGGGAACAAGTTTTCAGAAGTTGCGTGTGGGGAGGGAGAGGGAGTGACAACCCACTGATCGCAGCGCTGCGTTTTACTTTTTTATGACTCATGTTTCTTTGCCTATCCGATTGAATCAAAAAACAGAACTTAGTGACACAAGGTTGAAGGTTCTAGCCCAAAAGGTTGACTTTGCGGAGAACGGTATATTGCCTGTAATTTTTGAAAAGTTCCTTGGGTTCATATGCCGGTGGGAGTCAGATCTGGCAACTTTTTGATGAATGAATTGAACGGTTTCCTTAACATTTGACGCTTACCTCTTTTAGGGAAATATCCAGCGGAAAAAATCTTTATATCAGGTTAGAATAATTTGAAATATCAGAGCAGGATATAAATGTAGTGGAAGGTATTTGCTTACTACTCCTTCTTCTTGTGAATCATTTTACTAAATTTATTGCCATTGAACTTTGCTTTTGGTAAATTATTGTAGTTTTTACCTGTTTCTTTCTACCCAGATTTCTGTGTTGAGATTTTTGTACGATTACCCTCTTTTCAAAAGTTAATTCGGACTGGTAGAGAACATATTTACCAAAGTTGTTAAAACCAAGTTCTTAGCTTTACCAAACAAGTAAGCTTCACTTTATTCTTTCTTGTTTTAATGTTTTCTTCCTGGAGATAGTAGTCTTTATCATTTTGATGATCAGTTCTCCTTTAAGACATTGGGACAACCCTTGGTAGCTGGTGGAATTCATTCTTTTGCATTGGTAGCCAGTCCCTGGTTCAGAGCGCTGACTTGCAGGTACTGGTCCCTCTGTTGGCAGGGTCTTGTTCAGGGCACATGCTGGCGTTCGTTACCCAGGCGGTGAGTGTCCAATAACCCAGCAGCCCCGAGCTCCTCAGGAGTTTGAGGCCTGAACCTCAGAGACAGGTTTACCTTTCCCAGTGGACAGTGGCGATGGCTTTTGCCCAGATTTTAGCTGCCAAAGCCCTAGAAGGAAGGTTACTTTAAGATGTAAGGCCCGGAAAGGTTAAATAAATTGTCCCGAGTCTTACAGCCATTGGTGATAACTGAGACTATAGCCTATGAGGAATGTTGTAATGGGAAAAGAAAGGGTTTTGGAGTAAATCAGGGTTCAGATCTCAGCTTTCTGCAATTACTAGCTTTGTGAGCTTGGGCAATGGAGTGAAATGGAACTAACATTTCCTTGTCTTCCATATGCAAACACCTCTTTACCGTAACTCTACAAAACAGTGATTTTGCTCTCATTTTACAGAAGAGGAGTCTGAGGCTTTAAAGGCTTAAGTAATGTATTTCTGAAGTTAATTAATAAAATGATGTGGGTGATGGACTTGTGAAAATGAAAAGTGAACCTTTCTAAATAATGGTAGTTTGGTTACTTTGAAAAAAATCTAAAAAGGCAATTAGAATGAATTTTGTAATATACAAAAAATGGACCGGTTACTCCTCTTACCAGATTATTCTCTCCTTGTAGCCATAGCTTAATGGGAGTGCAGTTGTAGTTGGCTGCTTAGTGAAATTGAAATTACAGGGAGGGGAATTAGTTGGATCACCTTATGACGGACTTGGTGCGGTGCCTGTATCCCTCCCCCAGGCTTGTATCTGTTTCAGAAAATTCCTTTCTAGGTGAAACCATTATCAAACTCAGTCTCTGAATTACCCCTCCCCTCCCATCCCCTTTGCTCCCTTGGAAGCTCCCTTTTTATAGACCTTATCTGCAGCCCCTCTTTCCCTTGGGACATTGTCTCATTAGACTGCGGGGCACAGCTTAGTTTGTCTGAGGCTATGTATTGATTCTCTCTATTGGATTTTGGATGTTTCCACTCTGAATTGATCCTAATCATTTGTCTATTTCAATTCTAGCTGACTTTAGTTTGGGGTGTTACTTTGCTATTTTGTGTGCCTTGCAGGTTCCACCTACATTTCTCTTTGTTAACATGAGTGACGGTTTCGAGAATTGATATATTTCTGTGGGCAGGAGTTAATTTTTTTTTATATTGTTCTGCAGTCTCTGATATCTGTAGGAGGCAGTATAAGCCAGTCTGTAAGAGCATTTATATATTTTTTGGTTTAAGGTGAGGGGGACCGGATTCCTAATCCTTTTTTTGGCAGGAAAAACTTCTAGTTTCCTCACATATGCAAAGTATGTACGCCAGCACATAATCACTTAGTAAATGGTAACTATTATTATTTTTTTATCATTCTTATTTTACTTGTAGGTAAGTATAACAAGATGCTTTTTCTTGTGACCTGGTATCTCCTGTACCAGGAGATAAGAATTGATAACAGTGTTACCAGTTTGATCAATTTCGAAGCCACTTTATTTCATGGGATCACAGATTTTAGAGAGCAAACCAGCTCCCTTTTCATACTTTCAGAGACTTTGGTCAGCCAGTTCTTTGAACATTTTGAGACTTTATCATCATACATGCAATTTTTCTCAGCTTCATAGAAAATACCTTGTATTAACTTCCTCCTGTCTTAAAAATATTGAGAGTTCTGGAGTTCTTTAAGCAAGAATTCAGTTTGAGCCTGGGGTGGTTCACTCCTTTTATTACATACACACACACACACACACACACACACACACACACACACTAAGTTTTAAGGAGGCCTCTATGTTTTGAGACAAGCTTGGCCAAATCTTAATATGTCACTAAGGCTAAAGGTTACTTTTCTTTCTTATTTTTCTGTAAGAAAAGTTCTTCCTCATTAATTTCATGGTGCTGACCAAATCATTTTAGCATCCTCTTAAAAAGTTTGATATTCCTTTGATAATTGGATGTAGGTTGTTAAGGACTCATGGAAGAGTCTGCAAATGAGCTGTCAGAATCTGTTCTGAGCCTTCTGTTTCAAAAAGATCCCTGTGTTCTTTATGAGGATGTGTGAGTACAGGATGTAAGGCAGGGGTCCCCAACCTCAGGGCCCCTATGTTAGAAACCAGACTGCGCAGCAGGAGGTGAGCCTGAGTGTAACATCCTGAACCATCGCTGCCCCCCACCATCCCCTCCCCATCCGTGGAAAAATTGTCTTCCACAAAACTAGTCCCTGGTACCGAAAAGGTTGGGGACCCCTAATGCAAGGGACAGCACATAGTTTTTATTTTGAATAACATCTGCAAATTCATAGAACCATGTTAAAAAATTAGCTCATACAGGATTGACCATTTGGCTCAGAGGACTTTAAAATTGCTTTTAAAACAGTGATTACCACTGTATCTTGGTTCAGATCACTTTCTACCCACTTGTAAAGGTTTCATAGCCTAAATTACATATCCTGTCAACTTCCCAGTTTACTAACCCTGAAACATTCACTCAGGTATATTATTGTTACAGGTTTATTTAACTTTTACACAAAGTAAATACTGAAATCAGATTAGTGGTCTGATCCAAATTACTAATTAAAATATGTTGAGATCAGCAACTAATGCAAAGGTGAAACAAATCTGCCAGTCGTCTTTGATTTGGCAAAAATATGTCTCATCATTTTATAGAGTATCATTTATATGCGTTCTGACATTGACTGTGTTTGATTGTGTGATCATTTATTGAAAGAACAATAATTCTGGGTAGGGAAGTAAATGCTAATTGCTTGGTGATTTGTAGCTAAATGGCACATTCTTTTTTTTTTTTTAAGATTTTATTTGTTTATTTTAAGAGAGGGGAGGGAAGGAGGAAGAGAGGGAGAGGAACATCACAGTGTGTGGCTGTCTCCGGAACACCCCCCACTGGGGACCAGGCCCACAGCCCAGGCATGTCCCTGACTGGGAATCGAACTGCGATCCTTTGGTTTGCAGCCCGTGCTCAATCCACTGAGCTGCACCAGCCAGGGCTAAAGAGCACATTCTTATTTATAGATTGACTACAGATGAGCTCACTGTTTGCAACTGATGTTATCTCTGCCATTCTTCTCAGAAGGGTGGTATAGATTTCTCTCCAAACTGGTGGCATTATCTATCTGTCCAAGCTAGAATGCAGAAGAGCCTGTAATTCTTTTTTCTCCCCAACCCCCCAGACTCTGCCTTACCGCCTCTCCATTAAATAATCTGTCTTCCCTAGCTAAGGTCCTTGCTTACCACAAGTATGTTGCACTAGTAACAGTAGCTTCCCCTGGTCAGATTATCTCCAGTCTTCGTCCCCGAATATTGATCCTCCAGTCATCTCTTCTGCTAATCTAATCAGATCCCTCTGCTTCTAAATCTCTGTAAGGCACCTGTAGCACTGTTCTTAATCTTGTTGGGGATTCCAGTCTCCTTTGATAATCTGATGAGAGCTGTAGACACCTCAAAATGTGCATCAGCGCACATTTGCCTATCTTGGACTTTTTGGATCACCTTGAAGTTCTTCCATGAATCTGGAATTGTGATGATACCCTAGGCCATCTTGGTTTGGTTTTGTTTTTTTTTCCTCAGACTATCTCATTCACTTAGAATGTGCATCCTCCCATCTTACTCTTGCATCCTTTAAGGCTCTGCTGAAATGTTTCCTCCAAAAAGCATCTCCCCAGCATCTGAAAAAAACTGGATTAGGGACACCTCCTGCCTGCTCTCCTAACACTCCTGTCATATTCTTGAGTACCTTACGAGTCTTGCCTGCTAGTGATAACTTTCTTGTCTTAGTACTAAGAATTTCTTACTTGGTTCAACAAATCATTTGGGCCATTTATTTTAGCTCCGTTTCACCCAAATCCTCAAGTAATACCGTCCTTGGAGAGTACACATGCTCTTAATCAAGGCTTCATTGCGAGGGGCACGCCTAGTCAGTGCTCCCCAAACTTAGCTCAGCGCTCTGGTGAGCAGCACCGAGAAATGCCAGTGTTGCTTACGGAAGTCGGGACACCACTATTCTCACACAATAGTAACAGGAAAAACTGGTAGTTGAACCAGTGTGCTTGATGCGTATAGTTTGCGTTAAAATAGAATGGGCAGATGTTCTGGTGAATCAGTGTTTTCCTGAGTTATTTTTTAAGGTTTGGTCTGGTAACGGCAGAGAACGTAGAACGTGGCACTACCCCCGGAACTTCAGAAGGCTGGCCACAGCCTCACATGACCGCTGCAGTCAGAGACAGCCGCCTCCTTGAAGTGTCAGACCCTTAACGTGTGAGCTTGAAGTGGTTCTTAGAAAGGCTAGGTCGTTGCCCTTGTAGACATTTCAGCACGTGCTGCCAAAGTTTGTTTTAATTTTAGATGATTCTTCATTCCCATCCTTAGGTTGCATTTCAGAAGACTAGCATGGGGCGTGCTATTCTGTCAATGAGATCCTGTTGATCCTGATTCATATGTTTTCCTCTCACAGTAGCAATGACTTACACCAGGCTGTTCACTCTTCTCTCTCAGCGTTTGGATTGTGAACACTTCATGATGGTTACTAACGTGGGTACACAGTTGGCCCTCTGTTATCTGCAGGTTCCGCATCCACCAGTTCAACCAACTGTGGATCAAAAATGTTCAAGAAAAATTACATTGTTGCCAATACACACTAGGTGGTTAGATCTACTGTGGTTGTATCTGTACTAAAGATACATGGATTATTTTCTTTGTCATTCCCTAAACAACACAGTGTAACACCTATTTATTTACACAGCATTTATTACATTGAATTGGGTATTAGAAGTGATGTAGAGGTGACTTAAAGTGCACAAAAGGGTGTGTGTAAGTGTATGCAAGTACTAGCCATTTTACATGAGGGAACTGACACCTGTGGATTTTGGTATTGGTGGGTGTCCTGGAACCCAAACCCCTGTGGATACGGAGGGATGATTGTGTTTGATTACTGCTTTTTAAAAAGCTGCACAGGTGATGACAGTACTTTTTTTCTTGGTTTGGAGGCTTTAAAAAGTAAATAAAATAAATAATGTTAATGTTTTCCATCCCTTACAGGAGTCAGAAATACCTTCAGAAGAGGGATACTGTGACTTTAATAGCAGGCCAAATGAGAACTCTTATTGCTATCAGCTTCTTCGACAGCTGAATGAACAGAGAAAGAAAGGTATTCTTTGCGACGTCAGCATCGTGGTGAGCGGAAAAGTCTTTAAAGCTCACAAGAACATCCTGGTTGCAGGCAGCCGTTTCTTTAAGACTTTATATTGCTTTTCAAACAAAGAAAACCCTAACCAAAACAATACTACCCATTTAGATATTGCTGCAGTTCAAGGTTTTTCAGTCATCTTGGACTTCCTGTACTCTGGTAACCTGGTGCTCACAAGCCAAAATGCCATTGAGGTAATGACCGTGGCCAGCTATCTGCAAATGAGCGAAGTTGTTCAGACTTGCCGAAATTTCATTAAAGATGCCTTAAACATAAGCATTAAGTCAGAAGCCCCGGAGTCTGTGGTTGTGGACTATAATAATAGAAAACCAGTTAATAGAGATGGTCTGTCTTCATCACGGGATCAAAAAATTGCCAGTTTTTGGGCAACACAGAATCTTACCAGCTTGGCAAGTAATGTAAAAATTGAACATGATAGTTGTAATGTCGACGAGGGCCAAATCGAAAACTACCAAATGAATGACAGCAGTTGGGTCCAGGACGGTTCACCTGAATTGGCTGAAAATGAAGCCCAAGGTCAAACAAAAGTGTTCATTTGGAATAATATGGGCTCCCAGGGAATTCAAGAAACTGGCAAAACAAGAAGGAAGAACCAAACTACAAAGAGATTTATCTATAATATTCCACCTAATAATGAAGCAAATGTCGAAGACTGCTCAGTGATGCAGCCATCTGTGGCCTACCCAGAAGAAGACCTGTCATTCATTAAGGAGGAGCCAGGTGAGCACTGTACCTACAGAGGTGTTTCAGTCTCAGTCTAATTCTGCGTGGATATAATGTTGAAGTCTGTGCTTTAAGGGTTTTTTAATTATAAAAGTAATATGCCTACGTAATATTAAATTTGAAAAAATAGAAGGGAAATTATTGAAGCACAATTTTGGTGTCTTAGGTTTTTTTCTTCAGGCGTGTGCATGTGGGTTTCTCAGGGTTGTATTAACAGTCAGGCATTTGCCTGTATTGTGGTGTGGCATGTGAATGCCACTTAATGTATAATTATTTGACTTTCCTGATCTTTGGGCTCTGCTCACTCTTTTTCTTTTTTAATTACTGGTTTTTATTAGTCTTTATGCTTAACTTCCGGGCCACAAGCTTTTGTTTCTTCAGTTTTTTCTGGATATCTTTTCTTCTGCACAGCCTCCTCTTCTGGTTGATGGGACAATCTGCTCTTTTCAGGAAGGACCTGCCCGCTGTGGCAGGGAGAGCTCCTGGGCAGGTTAATCTGCCCCTGAGGTCTGCAAGTTCTGCAGGGCATCCTGGGAGTTCTGTTCGCCTGGATGTGCTCGATGACTGGAGAGTCTGCATCTAAGCCTTTGAGTTCAGCATTTTTAAGCATGTGCAGCAAAAATTCGGCGCTCTTTTGGGGCCGCCTGCTCTGTGCCCAGACCCACCATTTGGCCTGGGCACATCTACCAACCCCCCCATTGCGACGATAGGGTGGGCATGTTGCTTCTGGGGGGCGATGGCCTTCGGGCGCGTGGTGGCTTTCTGAATATCCACACCCATGATGCCCGGGGAGTTTCACAGGGGTTCTTAAAGTGAACGCAGCATTTGAACCTCTGGACTTCCATGGTTTTGTGGGGTTGTCTGGGTCCAGTGAAGAGCGAACCATGTTCAGAGGTCACCTCTGGCCGTTTTGGGGAAGAGGTCTGTGCTCACAGGTTTTTGCGCTCCGTGCTGGGAAGGATAAACTCCAGTTGTAAAATGTTGTTTGTCATTTCAGAACATTTTTGAGACCTCGTTTATATCCTTTACTCTTCAATTTTTTTGGATAAATTAAACATTTGCAACTGTTTATAGAGTTTAGCAAATGGTATTGGGATTATTCTAATTTGTTTAGAGCTACTGTTCTCACAATCAATTTTACAGAAGCTGGAATATTTGAAGTTTTTCTCACTTCACCTCATTTTCATTTGTTAAGAGGGGCCTCTGAGACCTATTAATATAACCCCAAAAGAGCACATGCAAGAATCTAAGCATATCACATTTGTTGTGTGGGTTTTTTTAAAAAAATGGGGTGAGGGGGCATTGCTGTAGAATGTAAATAGATTGAAACTTTTCTTTAGTGTAACTTCGTTGCCTGTGTCTAACTTACTTTTAGTGGGAGAAGCAGCCAAGTTCTCTCTGCAGACCCTGGACTTGTCTGCTGCCGGAATATATGGTTTAATGCTTGCTTTGTCCTAAAGCGCCGTATCTGTTCGGTGTTAAAAAGAACTGCTGTTTTTATTTCCTTTGCCCTTTGGGAAAAGGGCAGAGTGTCCTAGTGACCCTGTGAAATGGCTCCTCTGGCTTCCTGGGTTTGGTTTGGTTTTCATCAGTAGAAATTTTACTTATTTGAAAATCAGAATACATGTGTAATAAAACACTGCTTGCTCTCTTTTCCATCATATACTTATCAAGAAATAAAAACCTCAGAGGCAGTTTGTTTAAAGTAGCAGCACTTTTGGGGGGCTTAATTTTTTTTAATATAGAAGACCTTGAAGCAATTCCCAAAATGCAGTTACGTTGCTTTCTGTAGCATGGATTGTTTAATAACATGATGGGAACCTTAGTGTTTTTTTTAAATACATAAATGTACACTCACAATTTAAAGAATAAGCAGATTTTCTTTTATTTTTTAAGATTTTATTTATTTATTTTAAGAGAGGGGGAAGGGAAGGAGAAAGAGAGGGAGAGGAACATCACAATGTGTGGCTGTCTCTGGAACACCCCCCACTGGGGACCAGGCCCACAACCCAGGCATGTCCCCGACTGGGAATCGAACTGCGCCCTTTCGGTTTGCAGCCCGTGCTCAATCCACTGAGCTGCACCAGCCAGGGCAGAATAAACTGATTTTCTAGGTGGTAGCTGATTGGTTAAACTAATCAGAGCTAGCCCCATTCTTAAAATTAATCTCACATTTAATTGGACTGATCCAAGAAAAGGAAAGCACTGATACTGACCCACAATGCAGACCTCAGACAAAAGAACATCACCAGCAATTATCTTAGCAGGCATCTCTAGCTAAGGTTGCATTAATTTTTGGTAGTCAAATGTGCTTTCAATTTCTTAAATCTTGTAAAAGATAATTCTATTATGTTGTTGGTATCACTTTGGTATCTGAATATTGCTTAACTCACAAATTTGTATAGCAATGTGTGCTACATTCCAGCTGTTTTTTTTTTAAACAACTTTTTAGTGCCTCCAAATCCAATTCATTTATTGGTAGAAAATGGGTCTTATAAGAGTATTATAGTTAGGACATAATTGATATAGAGCCAGGGTTTGGCAAATTTTTACTGTAAAGGGCCAAACAGTAGTAAATATTTTTGGCTTTGGTCATAAGTTCAGTTACTTAACTCTGCCACTGTAGCATGAAAGCATTTGTATATAGTGTGTAAACAAATGAAAATGGGTGTGTTCCAATAAAGCTTTATTGCTAACCCTTGGTATAGAGCAGTGGGTGTTAACCATGCATGTATGTTGGCATCACTTGGGAACTTTCATGGGTCTCTGCCAGGCTGTCAGTTTAATTGGTCTGGGATGTGGCCTCTATGGTGGGATATTTATAAGCTGTACAAGTTGTGACACTGTGAGCCAAGGCTGAGATCCACTAATAGAGAGAAAAGAGCCCAAATAGGTTCAGGGTTTGAAAAGGCACTCTTCTGCTCACCCACTATGTGGCCATGATCAAATTAAGTTAATTCTTGCCCTCAACTTTCTCATCTTTAATATGTGGTACATAATAAGATTATTAGGAAAATTAAATGACAAACATAAAAGCACAACTATTGTGGTCATTTTAATCTGCCTTAAAGTTGGGAGACTGTTGAGGTTACCATCAGTTTCCCAGTGCAGTGTACTTCCCGCTGAATTCTAGATAAAGTGGTCCTGTTAGCTTCAGCTTGACCTTGTGTTTGAAAACTAAGAAGGATTCTTTTTAAAGCAGCGCTTCCAGTATAGGATGTCTCTGATTAGGAGGAAGTTATTTTATATTGATGCAATATTTGCTTCACTTTGACTTCCTAATTATGCCATTTGGGGTAGTATAATCTGACTTCAACCTTTAGTCTCTAAACCGCCTGATAACCCTTCAGATATCAGGCATTTAAAAACTTGCCCTGAAGTCTCCCAGGCTAAGTGCTGTGCTCCATGTCCCACTTTGTGGGTTCCTCAGTTGCAGGCACGACATGGCTTGTTTCACCTGGAAATTTTGGTGGACAGAGTTGACTGCAACTCCACAGGCAAGTTCTGACCAGTGTAGAACACAGTGGGTCTTTGTTTACCAAGGTCACAGCCTTTCTCAAGGTCATTTAACTAGCAGATAATAGAGGCAGGTTTCATGTTGTTTGGGACTGTCTCACATTAAAATCTTGCCATTAATAAAGTAGTGCATTCTGTCCTTCAGAAAATGGGTCCCTTTTAAAACTGGAAACATGTTTATGAATTCCACATCATTGGTTTTACTTTGATTTCCACTTATTGGGAAAATAGTGAAAGTTTCCAGTGAAATAAATGCTTTTAAACAAACTTAAATTTCTATACATAAATGTCTGGAGAGTTGTGAATTCTTCACTTACTCAGTAAGTAGTGCTTGGCATATTTGTGTATCTGGATCCCTGTAGGAAATGTAACATTCCCAGATTCTTAAGCTTACAGTTTGTAAACCACAGCTCTAAATAAATGTGCTTTTGCCACATAATATTGAAGCTGGTGTTAGGATGCCTCCAAGAAATACAAGATATTGAGATAAGAAGATATACCCCAAAATATCAGGGACTTTAATTCAGATGGTATTTTTTTAATCTTAAACTAGCATCTCTGTAATTTGACTCAGTACTGAGATTTGAATCATTTGGTGCATGAGGATACTTGAAAGTAGAACTCAGGAAAGGTTAGGAACTTCTTTCCTTTTTACTGTTTTATTGGGGTTTATAGGATAATTAAAACCAACAGGAAAAACTAAATTCTGAATAATAAAAGGAAAATAAAGTGTCAGTCACTCTGATAATGTAAAAATTTTAAATCCTTGTTTTGCTGACTTACAACCAGAAAACAAATTTCAGGTAAATTTATGCCAAATTTTTTTCCAAAGTATACTCATATACTGTTGTTTTTAATAAGCACAAATCTGATATGCATCCCATTTTTGGTCTTTTGATGCTTTGAGCTCATGGAACATGCTTTTCTGAACCTAGGCTTTCTATTTATACTAGTCATGCTAGCTGGTTGTACCCACTGTAAATAACTAGTCTGCCTGTATGTGTACATTTTATTTATATATGCATACAGGCCTCATTTTAAACAAAGATTGTGAAATGATTGACAAGAAACAAATTAGCAAAATGCAAATAAAATTTAAGTTTAGTGCGCTAGTCAGAGGTGTGTTAATATGGTTGTCCTAGTCAAGCTTTTAATTGGCTCCAAGATAGGCACACCTCAGAGATGTTGTGGGTTGGGTTCCAGAGCAGCTCGAGAAAGTAAATTGTGATCTTTTTGCTGGTGGAGGTCTTGCCTTCGCTTTGTAAAAAACTCAGGGCTGGTGAAATGCAGTAAGACTGGGTGTTGTGCTTCTACTGAGCAGCTTTTCTTTTCTTTTTTTAACTCACAGACTTTTTAAATATATTTTATTATGTTGTTATAGTTGTCCCATTTCCCCCGTTCACTCCCCTCCACCCTGTCCCCGCTCCCACCTTTGTTCCCCCTTTAGTTCATGTCCATGTGTCATAAGTTCTGTAGCTTCTACTCTTCCCACACTATTCTTGCCCTCCCCCCGTCTATTTTCTACTCACCGTCTATGCTACTTATTCTCTGTACCTTTCCCCCTCTCTCCTCCTCCCACTCCCCTGTTGCTAACCCTCCATGTGATCTCCATTTCTGTGGTTCTGCTCCTGTTCTGTTGTTTGCTTAGTTTGTTTTTGTTTTAGGTGTGGTTGTTAATGAGTGTGAGTTTGCTGTCATTTTACAGTACATGTTTTTTATCTTTTTTTCTTAGATAAGTCCCTTTAACATCTCATATAATAAGGGCTTGTGATGATGAATTCCAATTAATAGACTTTTTATTTAAGAGTAGTTTTAGATTTACAGAAAAATCAAGCAGATACTTGCCTTCTTTCCCCTGCACCCAGTTGTGGTACATTTAATAAACCAATATTGTTGAATTACTATTAGTATACATTAATGTGTAGTTTACAGCAATGGTCGCTGTGTTGTAGAGGTCTGTGGGTTTTGACAAATGCCTCCCATCAGGTTTCTGCTATTACAGTGTCACGAAGAATGGTTTCACTGCCCTAAAACGCTCATGTTGTACTTATTTATCTCTCCCCTCCCTCCTCATCCTCAAACTCCTGACAGCTACTGGTCCTTTGATGTCCCTATATTTTGCCTTTTCTAAAATGTCATATAGTCCAAGTAGCTTTTTTCAAAAGGGGGGAACAGCAGTTCTGCAGGATGACAGACCCTTCTGGCACCGAATCCTGGAAGGGGTTTCTCCAGTGTGGTTCTGTAGAGTTGACACCAACCAGTGTAATGGACAGTGTCCTCAGAAGTGTTCTCTAGTGAATGCAGCAGTAGGTTATACAATTGAATTTCATCCTGAATAAAAGCTGATAGAATTCAATACTAATGATTGTTTTTTCTTAATTACTCACAAATATTCTGATGCAAGGTGGTTTTACTGGATCAAGGGATATAGAGTTAATTTCAACTTCCTTTCTGTCATCTGTACTTCTGATGGGAAAACAGCGGTACAGCATTTGTAACTTTTTATTTATCCTTACAAGTAGAGTTGAATCAGGTTTATGCTTTACATTTTCAACATTTATAATTGCCTTTTGGCTAAAAGTATATAATTTGAGTATTTAGGAAACAGTTTTGAGGAAAGAATGCTGTCTCAATATCTTGAAGATATCCTAATGCAGCACATAATTTGACATTTCGTTATTCTAGTTACAGTAAACTTGTAAAATAGTTATCTGCTAACTAGCACTTGTGCTCTGCTCTGTTTTAGGTGGTGGTGTTACTTTAATATGCTGCAGAATCTTAAAATGCTTTCTAAATTACATATTTTAAATTGGTAAACATTTTTACAATTCTGAAAATCTGTGATCTGATTTGAGACAGTTTAAAATGGTTGGAAACCACGGAGCATGGGCTTTGGACTCAGTTTTGCCACCTAGCCAGCCTTGAGTGCATCTCACATAATGTCTCTGATGGGAAGGAAGGGAGACAAAGTTCGTAGTTCTGAACTCTTGAAAGCTGTAAAGCTGCAGAAACTACCCACAGATTTTTCTTAATCATTTTGCTAACAAAACCTGATGCTCAGATGGCAGCAAAACCAGCTTTTTATATTCTTATTTCTTTACATGCGAATGTGTTGTTGCAGAAATAACTGTTTGATCACAGGATGCTACCATAGGTGGACTCCACTGAGCGTGTTGCAGTTAAATTACTTTTCTAAAATCTGAACCTTTTGCATTCTGTGTCTTACCCCAAGCGTTTCAGATAACAGGTTATAGGCCTGGATCTTGGGTTAGTTTTTTTGACTCTTAAAAATTTCAGATGTTCTGCCCTACCTTTCCAGCATCCTTTTTCGTTGAATATATTATAAAGGATGAGCTACAGGTGATAATGTTAAGTAATTTTTCTTTAGAAACTGTTAATAATAGGGTTTTAAATGGTAGTTTGAAGGCCTCATGCTCATTTTAAAACATAAATGGTCACCAGTTGATGGGCTATAAAATATACTAAAACCTAAGAATCTTCAACACTTAAAAGAATGCTAGTAAGTCTGTTCTGCCTTCTTTTTTCCCTCTTTTTACTTTTTCTCTCCCTTGTATTCTTTTCCCTCTGTCTGCTGTGTTTGACCCAAGATAAGGCTGTACTAAGTTAGAACCCCTAAGGAAATAGACTGTGTGCACACTAAGTGTGGATGCTGAAGAAGCTTTGTGTGGATCAGGTAGAAAAGCATTTTTATGATTTCTACCTGCTGAGGTTATTAACTTATCTGAACTTCTAAAATGTCAAACCCTAAGTTTTTATAGTGCCGAACATTTGATTTCTGACATGGCTTTAATATTGTGGGTTGACCACATAGTTTCAAAGTTTCAAAGCTTTACTCTCCAGAAAAGTTATGTTATAATCAAACATTGCGTTTCTGGGACTCCAGAGTAGTTTTCCGCATCATAATATAAGAGGAAATTTGGTAATAAAATTTTTACTTAAACCCCCAAGAAGCTAAGCAACATGCCGGATAACGGTTGATGTAACACCGAGCACTCGTTCCCAATGGAATGGCTGGGGTACCCTAGGTAGTGTGATACGTGTTCAGTAAGAAATGTGGTGGGGGTGCAGCTGCTCAGAGGAGTTGGGGGAAGCTTCCTGGAGAAGCAACAGTAGGGTTGGCTCTTGTTATATGTTGAAGTTTGCAAGGAAGGGGAGGAGGACATTTACCAACTGCAAGGTAACAAGAAGTTGCAATAGTGGTTAAAAGAATAGAAGGGGGACGTATTGCAGGGAGGTGAGGTTGGGTGAATAGTTTAAGGCCAAATTGTGATTCTGTTTGACATGGTGATAAATTGTGACTTTTATTTTACAGGCTCGGAGACAATGGGAGGTTTTAACTAGAGATTCGGTCTGTTTGTAGTTGCCTTGAACACAAAAACATTTGCAGGGTGTTACTCGTAGAGTAGAGAGTGACCTAGGGAGCCCGTCAGGCCTAGTCATGGAAGAAGTAGCAGAATTATCTGAGCAGTGCAAGGAGACCGGAGAGTCTAGTCTGAGACAGTAGTTACTTCCAGTCAGCAGGCTTCCGGGTGAGGGGAAACGGCCGCTTGTTGAGTCTCTAGGCTGCTTCGTATAATAACACTGCAACTGAATTTGCTCCACTGAACGGAGAAGAGTCTTGATTGCAATGAAGGAAGAGAAAAGCAATCTATACCTGTTTATAAAAACATTTTCTTTTTGTTACTTGTTAATCAGATTTTTAAAAAACCCATGAACAAGAGGTCATGTTTTAAAAACGCAATATATGGTTAATCAGAATTATTTTAAATGCATTCTGAGGAGGAGGTGGCTTTAATGATAGTTCTTTACAGTAATACATTTTTGCCTGATAGCCCAAATCGAAGGTCCAGTTTAGATTTTGACATGGTTTTATTAAATAAAGAGGTTAGTAAGTGAATGCTGGTTTAGCAGAATATAGGTAAGGTTTATTTTTGCTAATTTAGCAGAAAAGAAATTAAGGTGAATGCACTTCCATTCCCAGCGCTGCACACTGAGCCACCACCAGCCCCTTGCCTTTCCTTGCGATCGCCTGCAGTGGGCCAAGCCATGCGTTCGGTGCCCCGACTGCGTCCTCAGGAGGCAGGGTGATGCAGTTAACAGCAGTGCAGCCCCTGCCTACAGCTTCCCTCAGTTTCCTCGTACAGTTGGGGACAGGAGTGTTCTTACGTTATTACATAAACGTGGAAAGTTTGAATGAGAAGGCATATCCAAAAGGACTTCCTGCTTGACGCATAAAATCTGGTTTTTGTTTGTGTCTGCTTTTGGGCAGGGATCTGCTATTTCCTGTTCATGGGGGAAAGACATTTGTGAAAGTGGAAGAAATGATACATGGCTTATCATTTAGCTTTGATTTGAGTGATGTTGCATAGCACACATAATGCCTGCTACCATTCAGAAAGAGCTATTATCTTGTGAAACTGTTTAAACTGTTCTCCAAAAAGGTGTGCCATTTGTCGAGAGATCTTAGCCCTTTTTGCTAATAATAAGTTCAGGTGAAGTGAAAGATTCCCATAGCAAAGTTATAAATGTTTAAAAAGCAGTATGCTAAAGTTTATTTTTCAATCTTAAAATTTTAGAGAAAAGATGATGAGCAAGTTACTGCTTTTGCTTCCCAGGGAAGCAAATTCATTCCTTTATCAAGTGAGAGGTTGGCTGCCCAAGTTCTCTCCTACTCAGATCAACAAAACCGGTGAGGAACGAGTTGCTGGGTACTGTGGCTGTTTCCAAATAAGGTACAGCGGTGACGTGATATGTTGGTTCCTGAGTTAAGCATGATGTATGTGAGAGCTTATCGTCAGCCTGGAAGAGCTTACCTGCTTTGAGAGTTGGTGTTGATGTCAAGAACCAAGTAGTTGGTACCTCTCAAAAGAGGTTTAGTATCTATAGCATAGATACGATTTTGAGTTGAGAGGAAATGTTGTATACAGGAGAATACATTTGCCATCTATTAAGCATACAAAATGCATTTTAGGGTGAGATGTTCTGTGCTTAGTGTCCATGTAGGATTAAATATCGTAAATTAAATTCTAATACTTTAGAGCTAGAGTAGGAGAGGGGGTTTGGCATCACTGGGCAACACTGGAAGAGCTGTCTTGGGCCACACATTAAGTACACAAACACTAATGAAAACTGATGAGCAAAAGAAAGGTTTTAAGTGAATTTATGGTTCTGTGTTGGGCTGCGGGTTGGACACCCCTGGTTGTTTTAAGAGCCAGTAGAGGAAAGCCTTCAGCGAATCAGTATAGAATGTTACATAAATAGAAACGCTCTCTATTTACAAACCCACTTGGGAGAATTTTAAGCAGTGCCCTCTGAACAGACTACACTTTCAAATGACTTTTTAAAAAGAGATATTGGGAAACCTAGTAAAATTGTTTTGATAATAATTTGAATTTTATTTTTGATTATTGAAATACACTTAACTTTTCATAGGACACCAAAGATACTGAATTTCAGCTAATTATTTTCAGCTTATGGGTGTCTTTTACTGTTTCTTGCACACCAGAAAAGTGAGAAGTTATTCTTTAAATGCTATTAATTAAGACTAAACTAGTAATACAGTTGTAGAGGGCAGAATGTTTAAGCCAGCATTTCACATGTGCTGGCAAGCTTTTTATTTGCCATGCATTTCGGTGAATACCGGGAGAGTGAGACCTGAACAGCGTCGCTGCTCCGGAGGGGCGGGTGAAGAAGCCGGTGGCTGTGTGCCGCCGGTGGCTGTGTGCCGCCCGTGCGCTGCTCAGTCGCCCCGACTGCCGGCCCGTCTCCCCGGCGGAAGGCCGGGGCCGGTAGACGGAAGTGTCCTGCGTGCCTGCCTTCGACTCTGCTCCGGACGGACCGTCCTTGCAGACGGGCTCCAGGAACCTTACAGCTCAGACCGCTTCTTTTGGTGGTACCTCTTCAGTACCTCTAACTTCTCTTGTTAGTGACTTGTGTCCTCTGAGCATCTAAATATGTTCATTACTTTCACTTTAAAAAAGTCTTATTCTGTTTATCATTCTTCCCTTTTTATGGCCAAATTTCTCAGATTGTGTTGTGTCTCGTAATTCGTTGTCTTCCAGTCGCAGCACAGGCCACTCTTACCCTGTTTACCCCCCAACCCACTTCGGTGCTCAGTTTTGTTAAATTTTTGGAGTGTTTGCTGTACACCAGGCCGAGAGCTAACAAGCACCTTTCATTATCTGAGTAGGTCTGGGATGGGGCCAGACGGCACTGCTGCTGCTGTAGGGACTGCGCTAGGGACCAGAGTCGCAGTTCTCAGTCACAGATGCGAAACCACCTGCTTCACTGCTGTGACGGGGGGGGGGGGGGGGGGGGGGGGGGGGGGGGGGGGGGGGGGGGGGGGGGCTGGTCCCAGGAAGTGTTCGGTTGGCCAAAAAACCCACCTAGTTCTTCCATGAAATAAAAGACATACTTTTCATTTTCATCAATAATTGATTTGGATATTTTGAGTATGCCAGCCACCGTATTTTCACTGTGTGTAATATGCACCCACGTTTTTGTGCACATTATGCATGGGATTATTATATCCATGGTATGTAATCATTATTCCCATGTATAATGCACATCCTTATTTTCCCTCAAAAATTTGGGCAAAAACTGTGCATTATACACAGCAAAATGGGGTATCTCCTATCGTTGGCTTATAGTGGATAGAGGCCAGAGGTGCTGCTGAACATTTTCCAATGCATAAGACAGCCCACAGCAAAGAATTATTTCACCAAAATGCCAAAAGTATCAAGAAACTTTGCAGACCGCTTTTGACATACTTGATCAGTAACGGCACCTACTTCATACACTGTACAAATCAAAATTTTTTGAGTTTCAGTTGCATTTTTACTTTTTTTAAATTATATTTTATTGATTATGCTATTACAGTTGTCCCATTTCTCCCCATCATTCCCCTCCACACCCCCTCCCACCCACATTCCCTCTTTTATGTGTCATAAGTTCTTTAGCTTCTACTTTTCCCACACTATTCTTGTCCTCCCCTTGTCTATTTTCTACCTACCATCTATGCTACTTATTCTCTGTACCTTTCCCCCTCTCTCCTCCTCCCACTCCCCTGTTGCTAACTCTCCATGTGATCTCCATTTCTGTGTTTCTGCTCCTGGTCTAGCTGTTTGCTTAGTTTGCTTTTGTTTTAGGTGTGGTTGTTAATATCTGTGAGTTTGCTGTCTTTTTACTGTTCTATTTTTTTTAACTTCTTTTTCTTAGATAAGTCCCTTTAACATTTCATATAATAAGGGCTTGGTGATGATGAACTCCTTTAACTTGACCTTATCTGAGAAGCACTTTATCTTCCCTTCCATTCTAAATGACAACTTTGCTGGATAGAGCAATCTTGGATGTAGGTCCTTGACTTTCATGACTTGGAATACTTCTTTCCAGCCCCTTCTTGCCTGGAAGGTCTCTTTTGAGAAATCAACTGACAGTCTGATGGGAACTCCTCTGTAGGTGACTGTCTCCTTGTCTCTAGCTGCTTCTAGAATTCGCTCCTTCATTTGAATCTTGGCTAATGTAATTCTGATGTGCCTTGGTGTGTTCCTCCTTTGGTCCACCTTCTTTGGGACTCTCTGGGCTTCCTGGACTTCCTGGAAGTCTATTCCCTTTGCCAGATTGGGGAAGTTCTCCTTTATTATTTGTTCAAATAAGTTTTCCACTGTTGCTCTTCCTCTTCCCCTTCTGGTACCCCTATAATTCGGATGTTGGGACGTTTAACGATGTCCTGGAGGTTCCTAAGCCTGTCCTCATTTTTTTGAATTCTTCTTTCTTCATTCTTTTCTGTTTGTTCTTTCTTCCTTCTGGTCCACTCCATTGATTTGAGTCCCAGTTTTCCTCCCATCACTATTGGCTCCCTGTGGGTTTTCCTTCATTTCACTTATTGTAGCCTTCATTTGTTCATCTAATTTGTGACCAAAATCAACCAATTCTGCGAGCTTCCTAATCACCAGTGCTTTGAATTGTGCATCTGATAGGTTGTCTACCTCTTGGTCACTCAGATGAATTAGCTCCGGGGCCCCGGTCTGTTCTCCCATTTGAGCTATCCTTAGTTTTGGGGGGTGGGGGGGTTGGTCTGGTCACAGCTGTTACATAGTGAAGGGCTGAGCCTTAGGCGTTCACCAGGATGGGGCAACACGGTCACTGGGTTGTGATGCTGGATGTGGGGGCAGGGTCTGAGAGGGAACAATGGCACTTGCTCTGCTGTCTCGCGGATTCCAGTCCCTTCCACCGCTTCTCTCAAGCAAATTGGGCCCTTCTGGTGTGACTTCCATGTGGGCGGTCTCATGCACATTCTAGGACCCTATGGGTCTCTCCAACGAACTCTCCCCCCGAGGCTGGGATTGTCTCCCGGCACCCCAACTCTCAGAAGTATTCTCAATCAGTGCTTTTTAGGCTTTATTCCCGGGGCTGGGGCCCTGTGCTGCGCAGTCCCTCTCACTGCCCGTTTTCACCTGGTTTATTGTGCGGGAATGTGTGACCGCGGTCAGCCGCCTTGTGCGCTCGCTTGGTCTGCTTGTTGCCTCCCCGCGCTTGGTAACCGCCACCTGTGCGCCTGCTACCACCAGCTACCCTTCTTCCTGCCTCAACCCCTCTTCCAGCCACCGACTCCGCCTCTCTGACCTGTCTGGGTGAATTGTTGTCAGACTTCCGTACAATTCAATCCTCTTATCTGTTCTGGTTGGGGTTGGGGTTTTTTTGTTTTTTTTTTTTTTTGTTCTATATTTTTGTTGTCCTTAATCTTGGTTGTGACAGGAGGCACAGTGTGTCCGCCTACACCTCCATCTTGGCCAGAAGTTCCCAATGTTCCTCACATTTTTACTTTTCTTGAACTAATAAAGCATAACATGTTGAAAATGTTGTGTTGCTTTTCCATCTTCAGTGGCTGCTCAAAGATTCACCAGTTTTTTAAAACGCACACTGGTTTGACAGGTGACACAATGCAGTCTGACAAAATTGTTTTGAATGAAATTAAAGACAGCTAAGCACTACCAGACCCACGTTAGAGAAAAAAAACAAATGGACTTTTTGGCCAACCCAATATCTAGAGTTTAGCTTTTAACCCACCATTCGCACCCCAAACATATTATTAAACCTCTCTCTCAAGTACGTGACACTCAGTAGGTGCATAACTAAACTTCTAACCCTACTATTCCCCTTAGACCTGGTTCTCTTCTCGGGCCCCCTGGCTGGAGCACCAGGTCACCCTGGCTCTAAAGCTCGTTCCTGTCTAGCGTATGCACTTTTTCTTGTGGTTGAAAATCAGCTCTTACGCTTCCATGCGTTGTAGGTATTCAGTACTTGGAGGCAGCTTTTCTGTGTCTGCCTAAGAAACAATGCCAGAGGGAGTAGTGTTTTGCACAATGGCTATGGTGTGGTTGTAAATAACAGATTATTCTCCATCTCCTTTTCAGATCTGGATGGTGCTCTACTCTCAGGGCCAGACTGTGATAGGAATGTGAATGTGAATGTAAACTTATTGGCTGAAGCCAGCTTGGGTCAAGATGGAGGTGATGTTGGTAGGTACAGTAGGAATTTAAAAAGAGTACATTTAAGAGGATTTGAGGATTAGGAAGTTTTCATGTACATGTTTATTAAGATCCTCCTGCAGTTTCTTTTCCTTAAAGGAGAGTCTTTTTCCTTTTCTTTTCTTTTTTTTTTAAGGAGAGTCTTTTGTTAGCCAGTGTCACCCCAATAAATTCAATACAAAGGGGAAAAAAAGAGTATTATATGTAAATATTTTCATTTGTGGCTGTGATTGTGATAGACTTTGGAAGCCTAGTAAATACAAATAGATAGGTGTTCCTCGTTTTGGAGGACATTTCAAAACTCTGAAATAACAAAAATAATTATGGTGGCTTTCTGCTGATACATAGATGGAATTGAGGACGGTAATTATCAGAATCATTAATGTATTTGAGTTAGCTTTGTTGTAGAATAATAGCATAATTCCTGATGGCTACAGAAATGTTAATTGTAAATAGTAAAATGGTCATACCTTGGTACTCATCGGCTTCAGAACTCATCGAACCCTGTACTCATTGCATTTTGATGAAAAAAAAAAAAATGTTTCAGCACTTGTTAGGGACTTGTTGCACTTACTAGAACTGGTATGAGTCACAACGCTGCCCCACAGGAGAAAACGCTTCATCGCTCCTTGAATTCATCTGGTGCTCACTGGTTTCAGTACTCGTCACAGATTCCAGAACAACTTAATGATGAGTAACGAGGTACCACTATATTTGTATCAACTGTACTCTGGGGGAAGCAGTCAGCAAGTAAGGACAGAGAATCTTTGAATATTCTAAATAATTACATGAGTACATTATAAGTCAATTAGAAAGGGAAAAAGCCTTCTTTACAGAAGAATGTGAAGCTAAAAAATATAAAAAAACATTGAATTCTAAAAATACCTATTTTGCAACATCCACAGGAAATAATTCAAGATCCTCACTGGATGGTAAGCCACTGCTGATGGGCTTACATGGTGATTGAGCGAGAGGGCATTGTAGAGGCCTATCACACGGTCTCCGCCACTACTAATTAGTTACAAAGGGGAAAAGCTATCTTCACAGTAAAGAGACCTGATGAACATCACTATAACCAAGTCAGTAAACTTAGTGCTAGCAGTAGAGGAAACTGAAGTAACACGCCTTCCGACAAGGTGCACGAGCTGGCACACAGCATCATCCTGTGGTGGTCTTGCCAAAACGGTCCACCCAGATCTGATCACGTGGGAAAACCGGACAAATCGGCGCAATGCCAGCTGGGCCAGATTCTAACATGTTAGCGCCAGGAAGGGCAAACACAGGACCCACCAGGCTGATGCAGTCACAAGGAGATAAAGTGAACGTACGACGTCGCATCGTGGGTTGGAACAATGACTAAAGGGGCATTTTGGGCACAGTAGGATATTTAAATATGTTGTATAGGCTAAATGATAGTCTTGAACAGTTTTAAATTTCTTGGATGTGATAAAGGTGCTGTGGTTGTGTAGGAGAAAGCTCTGGAAGATACATGCTATTTCTAGGGGTGAGGTGCTGGGTGTGTGCATTTTTATTTTTTTTAAGAATACATTTTACTGATTATGCTATTACAGTTGTCCCATTTTCATTGTCCCCCTTCACTCCCCTCCACCCTGCACACCCCCTCCCACCCACATCCCCCCCCTTTAGTTCATGTCCATGTGTCATAAGTTCTTCAGCTTCTACATTTCCCACACTATTCTTGCCCTCCCCCTGTCTATTTTCTACCCACCGTCTATGCTACTTATTCTCTGTACCTTTTCCCCTTCTCTCCTCCTCCCACTCCCCTGTGGCTAACTCTCCATGTGATCTCCATTTCTGTGGTTCTGCTCCTGGACTAGCTGTTTGCTTAGTTTGCTTTTGTTTTAGGTGTGGTTGTTAATAGCTGTGAGTTTGCTGTCTTTTTACTATCATATTTTTTGTCTTTTTCTTAAATAAGTCCCTTTAACATTTCATACAATGAGGGCTTGGTGATGATGAACTCCTTGAACTTGACCTTATCTGAGAAGCACTTTATCTGCCCTTCCATTCTAAATGACACCTTCGCTGAATAGAGCAATCTTGGATGTAGGTCCTTGCCTTTCATGATTTGGAATACTTCTTTCCAGCCCCTTCTTGCCTGTAAGGTCTCTTTTGAGAAATCAGCTGACAGTCTGATGGGAACTCCTCTGTAGGTGACTGTCCCCTTATCCCTTACTGCTTCTAGAATTCGCTCCTTCATTTTAATCTTGGCTAATGTAATTATGATGTGCCTTGGTGTGTTCCTCCTTGGGTCCAACTTCTTTGGGACTCTCTGAGCTTCCTGGACTTCCTGGAAGTCTATTTCCTTTGCCAGATTGGGGAAGTTCTCCTTTATTTGTTCAAATAAGTTTTCCACTTGTTGCTCTTCCTCTTCCCTTTCTGGTACGCCTATAATTCAGATGTTGGGATGTTTAAAGATGTCCTGGAGGTTCCTAAGCCTCTCCTCATTTCTTTGAATTCTTGCTTCTTCCTTCTTTTCTGTTTGGTTGTTTCTTTCTTCCTTCTGGTCCACTCCATTGATTTGAGTCCCAGTTTTCTTCCCATCACTATTGGTTCCCTGTACATTTTCCTTTATTTCACTTAGCATAGCCTTCATTTTTTCATCTAATTTATGAGCAAAATCAACCAATTCTGTGAGCATCCTGATCACCAGGGCTTTGAACTGTGCACCTGATAGGTTGGCTATCTCTTCATCACTTAGTTGTATTTCTTCTGGAGCTTTGATCTGTTTCTCCATTTGTGCCGTTTTTTTTTTTTTTTTTATTATCTGGTCACACCTGTTACATAGTGAGGGGCGGAGCCCTAGGTGTTCACCAGGGCTGGCAACCCAGTCACTGCGTTGTGACGCTGTATGTGGGGAAGGGGTCAGAGAGGGAACAGTGGTACTTGCTCCGCCTCTGTCACATTTCAGTCCCTTCCGCAGCTTCCTCCAAGCACATTGGGCCCTTCTGGTGCTGGTTGGGGGGGGAGGGGGCTGTGCTTATGTATGTTCTAGGACTCTGTGGGTCTCTCCAACGAACTCTCCTGTGAGGCTGGGAGTCTCTTCTGCTGCCTGAACCCCAACAAGTGTTTTCAATCTATGTTTTGAGGTTTTATTTCCCCGCGCTGGAGCCCTGGTTTTGCGGTCTCTCTTGCTCCCCAATTCCGCCTAGTTTATCTGTGAGCAAATCTGTAACTGCCTGGTCAGCCAGCCACTTTGTGCATGCGCTTCACTGGGTCTGCCAGCTGCCACCCCGTGCCTGGGGTCTGCTAGCGGCTGCCTGCGTACCCAGGATCCACCACTGCTGTCTTGTGCCCTGGGGTCCTCAAGCCACTGCTTTTCTCACCGCCCCCCTCCGGCCCTCTCCCCACTCTGCCCTTCCTACTCATCTGGATGAATGTGTCTATTTTAAGTCCTTGGTTGTTGGATTTCTGTACAGTTCAATTTTCCATCAGTTCTGGTTGTTTTTTGTTTCTAAATTTTTTTGTCCTTATTTTGGTTGTGTGAGGAGGCACAGTGTGTCTACGTACGCCTCCATCTTGGCTGGAAGTCTCCCGTGTTTTCAGATAAACATAAAATGTATGTATATGTAGACACAGCACATGTGGCAAAAGTAACATTTGCTGAATATATATATATATACTTGTGTGTGTGTGTGTGTGTGTGTGTGTGTGTGTGTGTATGGGATATTGGATGTTCAGTGTTTCAACTCCCTGTAGCTTTGAAATTCTTTTAAAATTTGAGGGAGACGGGAGAACTCCGGGTCCTTCTTACAGAAAGCTGTTGGGCTTCTGAATGCAGTATACACTGACTAAAATTAAGCCATTTACATCAAACCTTGTTTTCAGCTAAAACCAAAGCAAAACAATCCCGTAGTGTACCAAGTGTGTGTTTCAATTTACTCTATGCAATCTAACAAAAATTTGGTCATAATTTACCAGATATACATAAATGATTTAAGCAGCAAAAGAAAATTCAGCTTCAAGAGAGAAACCGCATGTCTTGAGGAAAAGTAAAAGTACATTCAGAATGTAAAGCCAAGTCCAGTTTCTGTGCAGTTGGGTAGGGTGGTTTCTCCTAACTGTTGAAAATAATTTACAAAAAAGGTTTTGAAATGAGTAGTTTACAGATCAGATAGGTTGAAATTTTGAGGACTGCCTGTGCAGAGAATTGCCAAGTACAGGAATTTTTTATTGACCTTGTTTTGGTTTAGAAATCTGTTTCTAGAATGGATGGGTTCAGTGGGGCTATGTGAATTTATATGTAA
This sequence comes from Anoura caudifer, assembly GCA_004027475.1. Lineage (NCBI taxonomy): Eukaryota > Metazoa > Chordata > Mammalia > Chiroptera > Phyllostomidae > Anoura > Anoura caudifer. The sequence continues at coordinate 66,015 of PVKU01002056.1, read as the reverse complement.
AGTTTTAAATTTGCATATATATTCAGTGGGTAATGGTCCATTTATCTCATTCTAAAAAAATACACCTTTGATTCAGTCACTTCTCTTTAGGGGACACTTTGATCCATTGGAATTTTTGCAACTGAGATCAGCTTTTATTATAATTTTGACCTTAAGAACATTCCTTTCTTCTTAGTTTGCCGTTATGGAATAATGTACTCCGAGGGATATTATTGAACAGTAAGCACAGTTCGGAGGTAGATCGTTAATGAGCTTAATGACCCTTCAGTGTATTGATTTACCACGGAATACCTTTCTTCAGGCTGCTCTTATGTTTCCTGCAGGACACTGGTTCTAAGAGTTTGGAGAGATGATAGAAGCTTGGGATGAGGCTTTCTTAATTTGAATTATTTTGAATTTCAGGATGCTGTCTTGCCTATCATCATGAATGCTTTGTATTGTATCTTTACTGCAGGTTATTTAGAAAAACACAGAATTTCAAGTATTAAAAATTTTAAATTCTTACTCTTAGATTATCAATTTGTATGTTGCTTTAGGGCTATTCTGTCTATTCTTTTATGTAGTGAATAATATTTAGTTAAAGATATCAGCATATCTAACATGACTTCTTATGTTAATTTTTTAAGTATTTTGAGCAAGTCAAAAATACCTTGTGCATGTTAGCATTTGCTAGATACATGTACACAGCAAATAACTGAAGTGTATTTGGACATTAGAAATCAAGGTAAGACAGGCACAGTCCTTGCTCCCTTAGGGCTTACTTGGTTTTACATTGATTAGGACAAGAAGTATGAATCACAAAGGTAAAACTAGAAATATGAAGATGATCTGTTCCACCCCCCACACACAGATAGGGTGACACACTTTAGAATCCTGAAAACCATAGTAAAGTTAAATGAGCTTTCCTTTTTTTTTTCCTTTGTGTTTTGTTTTTGAGACGGCTTTCCTAACAGAAAAAAAGGGGGTGTTTTTCAAGTAAAAAATAATTTATGTTAATATTAATGAAGTGTGATTTTTAAATACCTGAGAGATTTTTTTGCACTGTTGGGTATTGATACTCTCATCAAAGAAGTCTTAAGTTCTTTTAAATTTTAAGAGAGGCAATGTATTAGGTTGGCCCTAAGTCCATTTAGTTTTTGTGTTTTTTTCCTTAAAATAACACAATTAAGTGCTGCATCATACAGAAAAAACTAGATGAACTTTTTGACCAACCCAGTATCTGTCATGTAGATATAAGGAAGTAAAGTATTAGGAAACTCATTTTCGGCAAGCTTTCCTTTATCGAAACCATGGTGTCCACGGGAGGAAAATTGAGCCTGGAAGGGAGTATTCCAGGCAGAGGAAAGAATGAATTGAATGCAAGGACATTGAAGTAGGAGCCGTCGCACCGCAGAGGGACAGCGCGGAGACTGATGTGGCTGCAACAGAGCGCCCAAGAGGTAGCTGAGGCGAGGGCTAGGTCAGGTGCGGCTTGGTGGGGCATTGGAAGGCCTTGGCTTTGACTCTGAGTGGGATGCACAGTCCTTGCAGGCTTTTGAGCATAGTGCAAACTCTGCCTTAAAATTTAGGAGGGATATGATGATGGTTGTATTGCACAAAACTCCAGGAGGGCACATCAGCTGATGCTGTTGAAAATAATCCAGAGGCAAGGGTTGATGATCAGTTGGATCAGGGGGCAATAGCCACGGAGGGTTCTGGATTCACATTGCTAAAGGATTACCAATTGCAGGGATGTTCGAGATGAAATTAAGTCCACAGGAGATGATTCCTACTTTAGCTGAAGATCCTCAGGCACAAATTCCCTGAGGTACTTCAATTATTCTATTTTGATTCTACCAACTGGATTTCCATTTAAGAGGATGGATTTAGCAAGAGGTTTTGATGAAGCCCCAAAAGGGCCAGTTACCTTGCCCCAAGGTGTCTGAAATCACAAGCAAGAGACTAGTAATCTACATTTGTAATTTACTTGTGTTTATATTTCTCATCCTTAGTCCATCTTTCTTTAGAATTAGTCTTAAAACAAGACTGTGATTGTTTGGAGGACAAAGGAGACCATCCTGTTCCACAGCTGGGCTTCGAGGTGATAGTTCTCAAGTGGTAGAATAGCCAGGGACAGCAGTTATTAAGATGAAGTTCTGTTCTGAATGTATTTGAAACACAGTATTTAAAGGGGCAGTTTCATGTGCTCTCCACACACCATTAAATATAATATTCAGGTTTATTTCATTGAATTTTTCCTATGGTTGAATTGTGTTTTAAACTTTAGATAGTTTTCTGTTTAAGATGCTTGCCAATCAGGATATAATTAGGGTAATAAAGATTGAAGACATCTCAGTTTTAGACTAAAATGTAGAGGGTTTTTTTTTTTTTTTTATTTAGCTATTTTATATTAAGCTCTTCCATCAAAATGATAGAATGTTCATATATATTTATTGTGTTTTTTGATTCTAGCAAGAGACCTTTATTACTACTGTTACCTCAAAAATCACTTTTCAATTGTATTAGGTACCTCACATGATTTCAAGTATGGCCTAATGCCTGGCCCATCAAGTGATTTCAAGTATGGATTGCTACCAGGTACTTCAAACGATTTCAAATATGGATTGATACCAGGTGCTTCAAATGATTTCAAGTATGGATTATTGCCTGAATCCTGGCCAAAACAAGAAACTTGGGAAAATGGCAAGTATTAGTCAACTAAACATCTACGGAATTATTTTATTTATTATTTATTTTTTATAGTTTTTTTTATTATTATTTGTTTATTTTTAGAGAGAGGGGAAGGGAAGGAGGAAGAGAGGGAGAGAAACATCAATGTGTGGTTGCCTCTCACATGGCCCCCACCATGGACCTGGCCCGCAACCCAGGCATGTGCCCTGACTGGGAATCGAACCGCGATGGTTCACAGCCCGTGGTGCTCAATCCACTGAGCTACACCAGTCAGGGCTGGAATTATTTTAAACACTTAACGATTAAAAGTTTCAATATTCTGATTTTTAAAAAAATCAAGAGATCAGTAGCCCTGGATCAGTCCGTTTTCAGGGATAGTAAGCTATTGATAGTAGATTTTCTGTTTATATATAAAATGTTTTTTTTGTGTGTGTTTTTATTCTCAAAGGTGAATCATCTCTAAACACGAACAAGTTAAAATGCCCTCATTGTACCTATGTAGCCAAATACAGAAGAACACTAAAAAGGCATTTGCTCATTCATACGGGAGTCAGATCCTTTAGCTGTGATATTTGTGGAAAATTGTTTACTCGCAGAGAGCATGTAAAAAGACATTCCCTGGTAAGTAACTTTAAATATAATTGATGTTTATGTCAGTAAAGCTGAAGGTGTTTTAACACTGTTACCTGCAATTTTAAGGAAGGTTGAATGTTATATAACTTTAAATAAAGAATGCGATTTATGAGCTGATACTGAACTTCATACAGCACAACAGTGGTATATTCACTCAGGGTTAAATGGGTGACTAAATTTGAGTGGTTCGAATGCATTGTATTGTCTACACCATCCTTACTGGATTTTTCCCCCCTTCAATCAGGTGCATAAAAAGGATAAAAAATACAAATGTATGGTGTGTAAGAAGATCTTCATGTTAGCAGCCAGTGTTGGAATAAGGCATGGATCTCGACGCTATGGTGTTTGTGTAGACTGTGCAGATAAATCGCAACCCGGAGGGCAAGAAGGTGCAGATCAGGGACAGGATGCAGATTTCCCTCGGGACGAGGAGTACGAGGAGAACGAAGCGGGCGAAGCTGACGAAGAGCTGGCTGATGATGGGGAAGACCAGAACGAGCCGTCTCGGTGGGATGAGTCGGGCGATGTTTGCATGTCTCTGGGTGATTAACTGGGTGCCGTGCCCCTCAAGGATGCTGCATCGGACATCACATGAGTCGACGATTTGAATTGTTGAACTTGAAGGCTTGCAAAATATGGTACATGCTGGATGGTAGTTTCGTTGCTGTGAAAACTGTAGGGTCAAAGCCTTATAGCAAAAAAATTTTTTTTATATTTGCACAGGACTGTACAGCAAACAACCTTGTGGTTGGATTACATGGAGTCCCACAACTTCAGTCATTTATCAAAGTAAAAATATTTTTTATTTATAGGATATACAGTAATTCTTTGGGTCTTATGAAAATGGAATACCTGTCCTTGAAGAGCTGACATTCATGTACCAGTTTGGCATGAATGAAGAAAGTCCATTTACGAGAGAGAGTACAGCGACAGCTGGCCCAGTTACTCTGTCCATCAAACCACTCAGGCTAGTTTGTACTAGTAGAGTTTGTTTCTATTTTTATTTTTATTAATTTTATTTTTTTTAATACAGATTTTCAGTGAGGGGCCTTTTCAACCCCATTGGTTGTACTTTTCTGTATTTTCCATTTTAATTTGCTTCATAAGTTAAACCAAGTCTCTTCTAGTCTTAGGTATTTCTTAATTTTGTGCTGATGGGCATGTTTGTAAGAACTGGAGAGGTAATTTATTGGAATGAACTAACTGACTTCCTCCGTTCCCCCTTCCTTTTTGACATGAATTTTACTACTTCACAAATGAAGAATGATGTTGCAAAGTTACCATGGCGAAGTTGACAAATACCACTAAGTGATTATGATTTTGAAGTAACTTTCTCCTGCTGCTCTAATATAAATGGTTACTATATGACGTTCTCTGACATGGTATTTGGTTTGGGAATCTGTTACTTTGGCAATATTCTAGTTTGCCTCTTTTTATTTTTGCCAGTGTACTATACCTCAGTCCTATTTGAAGAGACAGAATCTAAATGAAAGAAGAGTCATAGAAACAATAAGTAAAATGATTTAAGTTTATCCTCCACGTCCAGTTTGGTTAGCTTGTTATGCAACATAAGTGACATATCAGGTTTTTACTCTTGTGCCCTTTTATTATTAAAATTAACACAAAAATTGCATTCTCTTTTGTTTCATACTTACTGGGATATTATTTTAAAATTATAAAAACAATTTTTCACATTGATAAATAGTTTTTCTAATAGTCACCCAGATTCAGCAATTTGCAAATGTCTTGCAAATAAAATATTGAGAGGCTTTACAATTTATAATTAAATAAATTTTTCAGGGTACAAGCCGTGATGTATTACAAAGTAGAAATTGTCAGATTTATTTAGCCTGATGATGGATAAATTAGCTGATTGTAAAACTCACAGCAACATTTCACATAATTAATCTTAACATGCACAACATTTATCAGGAACATATTATATATTATATAAGGGTGGGGGATATCCTATTTTCAGCTTTCTTTTAAATAGAAATTGAGTATATTTTCCTATTTTATATCAGGTAACTAAATTATGCTAGTCATGTGAGAAAAGTTGCAGAGTACACTTTGACAGACATAATTCTTTTGGTGCTCCATCTGATCAAAGCTGAAACATTGATACGTTTTAAGAGATGAGCTTTCTCACTGTCTCTGATTTCAGTAGAATAATGGTTAAATGTTAGACACTGATGTTTCTGCTTGGATCAATCAAAGATGTAAAGTGTAACGACATGGTTAGGTGCATCTTTCGTTATCTAAATTTTATTGTAGTTTCTACATAAGTATAAAACTGACATGGATAGTTTTGGATTGATTTTTGTTTAGGACTGAAGAGTATATCTTATTCTCAGTGTTCTAGATAAATGAGTAAAATGTAGTTCTGGTGGGGTCCAAAGTAGATGTTTGTTGGGCAAAGATACTATGAATGAAAAAGTATTTTAAGCATAAAATGTTCTGCATTGTGAATATGTAAGTATAGTATAAAGATTTCTTTCATACCATTTATCCCTCCCCTTTAAAATAAACCATAGTTTACAATTGGTAGATCTGTCTATATATAAATATATATTAAAGAGAAAAGATATATATCTGAAAACCACCTAAATCTGCTTTATTAGACTACAGTTCACTTACTGCATAGAAACTGGACTTGGCTTTACATTCTGAATGTACTTTTACTTTTCCTCAAGACATGAACTTACTCTCTTGAAGCTGAATTTTCTTTGACTGCTTAAATCATTTGTGTATATCTGGTAAATTATGACCAAATTTTTGTTAGATTGCATAGAGTACATTGAAACACACACTTGGTACACTACGGGATTGTTGTGCTTTGGTTTGATTTTAGTTGGAGACAAGGGTTGATGTAGATGGCTTGTTACTATTAATTTAAAATATTCTATAATTGTCCACTACTTTTTATGTTGTGTTGTGACGGATTTGGCTATACTTTTAGTCAACTGAAATATGATACTTTACAATTTTGTTTTTAGAAAGGTGTAATCCAAAGGAAAAATGTTTATACTCTTGAATATATTAGCCTCAGCCTATATAAAAATTTCTTCTTTAAAGTAAACATTTTACCAGAAACAGAATTGACAGATTTTTCTACTTGCTGACTGCCTAACTTATTTTGTTCCATGATCTTGAGGGACTGCCTTTACCCCTCTAGATCTTTTTAAAAAAAGAAAAATAGTTTTAGTACTAAGGTATACTACTGGACGTTTCTATTTTTTTAAGTATATTCTTTTTCTGACTTACAGTACAATTTCAGGAAGTTAAAATACTAAGAACTTATGATTGGTCTCTGAGGTAACAATGGAATACTCATAATTTTGTCTGTGGAGCCCTGGCAGGATTATGTGTTACACGTTTGCAGAATTTTTGTCTTGTAACTTATATTTTAAATGAAAAATATGTTAGAGCTTTTAATTTTAATGAAGGGGAAGAGTATGGACGATTTCTTTCCTATTTGCTCTGCAGCAGCAGACCCTCCCATGTGAATCGAGGTCTGGCGTCACTTCCTACCCTTCTCCGAGACAGCCACCTCCATCGGGTCCCCACTTCGGCACCGTTTCTGGCCCTCGTGTTTCACATTCACCACGTGCTTCGCCAAACGTGACACCCGAGCTGCTGAGCTGACAGCAGCAGCAGCATAGGGAGGGGGCTGCGCTTCCACGAGCAGTTCTGGAGTTCGGGGGGCGCCCGCTGGGGCGGGTGGAGCGGAGTCAGCTCCTGCGAAGCGCCCTGCGAGCCTGCCTGGCGGTTCCGTGGCCGACGGGGGCCTAGAGGAGAGGAAGGCGGGGAAGGGGAGACGGGAGACGGGAGACGGGCGTCCGGGCCGGGGCCTCTCCTACCGCGCTGCGTGGGAGGCCTGCAGGTAACGGAGCGGTGTGACCATCGGGCCGTGTGAGGAGTGTGGGTTTTAAAGATCATAAATTTTAAACTTTGATAAGCTTTATTTATATTTTTAGGACTTTGTCAGCATAGAATGAAGAGTTTATTTTTCTGAATAATGATTCCAAAAGCTACCATTTTTTAGTGCCTACACGTGCCGCTGCGCTTTATTTTCCCCGCCCCCCGCCCCGAAGGTCGGTGCTATTGTCTCCGCGGAGGAGAAGCCAGCAGGTCTCCCCTGAAGCCCGGGCGCTTCGCGGGGCCTCTGCTGCTGCTTCCTTACCCTGCTTGGGCGGACTTGCAGCTCTCTAAGGCGTCTTCTGCGGAGACACATTTTCCCTTTAGAACAGCTGCGTTGCGAATTGGAGCGTCCGCCCCTTCCTCCCCAGGCATCCTCACTGGTAACAGCTCTTGTTTCGTCCCCTGACTACAAATAGGGTGCCCAGCGGTGTGGCACATGCTATGAATTAATGGCTGTGGCATTTTCATTTTTAAGTGGATGCTTTTTAAATGAAGCACGAAACAGGAACCCCAGTTTCTGTGCCGTTCGGTCACCCAGATCCTTAAACTTAACTGTGATACAGGCTACAGTACATGTGCTTCAAACAGGTGATTTTTCTGAGTCACTTTAGGGTTTCAAATGGAGAGCTTTGTTCCTGCTGTATCCCTGCTTTCACGTGAAGTTGATCAGTTCTAGTTTGAGATGTGTCAGGGACAAGTACACGTTAGGCCCTGAATTTTCTGACATTGGGTACTTAAATTGTGGAGTACACTGGCTATTGAGAATAAAATTTTGGGTTGAGGAGAGGGATGGTTGAGGCCATTACGAAATGGGAGAATCAGCATTTAAACACTGTAAACATAAAAGAACACTTTCTTCTGCCTGCTGTTTGTAAAAGCTCTTTGGAAAGACCTTTTACGAAGACCAATTTTTTAATGTAATTTACCTACCTAGTATAAGTGTCCTAAGACATGTATGTAAACTTCCAAAACTGTTTGTCTGTGTATTTAGAAAATACACAAGAATCTCTATCAAACCTAAAAAATATAAACTTGTGAGCACTAAATGGCTTCTGGCTTGTGAATTTTGTTGACTGACATTTAATTTAGATTTCTTTGCATTTAAAGTGTACAAAAATAGACTAATTGGGGTAGGGGGACATCTCTGTAAACTTAGACTTGCAATGTATAACTCAGCTATCTTTGTACTTAAGGTTTACAAGTTTGAATTACAGAATATTTTAAGGGTTCCTGTCTGTGTGCTTTTATAAAGTGAGTGAGTGACTCAGCTACCTCCTAGCACCCTTAGAGAGCTACTTGAGAACAGCAGTGATTTGTAATCAGCATGTCGTTTATCACCACTACTTTCAGGATTCCTTACAGGCTTTAGAAAACATTAAAATCTTCCCTTTATAATTTACATGTGTTCATAATTTGGGAGGTGGCCTGAAAAGCAAAGGTAAATCACTTCAGCCCATATTTACTGCATATTAGATTAATGGCTTATAATAAATATAAAAATTTCAAGTCTTCAAATAATATGGATAAGACATACTTAACCAGTTTCTTTTAGGTTTTGTGGCGTTAACAGCAGAACAAGGAAATCGCAGAACGGCCAGATAGAGATGGTCATGCTTCACTAAAGGAAGGAGAGCAAATCAGAGGGGAGGGGAGGGAGCCCGTATAGCATATGATGCCCAGGTTCTTTAATCATGTCAGAGAACTGTCAAGAGACAGAAAAATTAGATACCAAGCAGTCGAGACTGCTTCGGCTAAGATTAAAGGGCGGTTTTTAATAATTACCCAAAGCTGAAATGGGATTGCCTGAGAAAACCCCCAGCCTGCCTCTAGAGATGCTCCTGATAAAGCCAGTGACTGCCTGGCAAGCCTGGTTAAGGCCGTGTCCACCACGCATCTCTGCCGAAGGGTGCTGCGTTTGAAACTTCTCAGACCATTGCGGCTGCCAGTTTCTTGTTTTGCTTTACTAAAAACATTGATAAGGTTATGTATGTATAGATATCATGAAGGATATTTTGACACGTAAAAGGGCACAATTAAAATTTTGAAATCATGTTTCACTTTATGGAAAAAAAATAGCTGTTGAATTTTTTTGTTTCCCTGCAAGTCGTCATAAACAAATTTAATTATTGGATCTATGGTTAGATAGGAAATCAAAGGTCCTTCAAGCCTTAGTCTATGTCATAACTATCTGATTTTTATACTAAAGAAGGAAATATAAAAGGGAACTACAAGATATCTATTAAATTGATTAAAGTGAATAAAAAATATGCTCCGTAACTGCCCAGTGCCTTACTTGCTACGAATACTACCTTCTGACCATCAGCCAGGTACTTTTTTTCTTTTTTCCAACATCACCAAAATTTGGCAACATGAAAACATCTATCTTCCAAGCACAATTAGATACGTTTTTGAATCTTAGTAAAAGATACACAAAAGACAGTCTTACTTCTGGGCACATGTCCCAACAGCTGGTGAGAGAACAATACATAAAATGGTTCCGAGGTAACGAGTTTTTTAGGTTGGAAGTGGTGGTTATGATGACTTTGCCATGAATTTCAGGACAGGGCTCCTGAACTTCCATTTTAATATTTTTTCCTATATCAAGATTATTCAATAAATATTTTAGATTTGGGAAAACTCTGAAATTATACACTACAAAGTATATGCAGATACAATACCTGGCACGTAGTCTGAGCTCAGTGTTATTTACTAAATGAATGGTAGTTAAAGGCATCGGTAACTTAAGGATTTTGCCTGTTGGTATCTAATGGCTCGTAGCTTTCAAGCTAATTTTGTTTAGAAGTTGTTTGTGTTGCCAAGCATTGGATATCACGCATCCTGGGCCCTTGGGACCCTTACCTGCAACACACCCATGGGTGACCATACCCAAAGACAGTGACCGAACCCAACCTATAGCAAATATTTAGAGATCTCAGTGAAAAAGTCTTGCGATGTTTTAATGTACACCACTTCCATAACTCAGAATACTTAGTGACAAGATTAAGTATTGCCAGTTTGCTGCAAAAATACTTGTTTCAAAATGAGTGGTGTAGCAACCACTACCATGTAAATGTCTAATATTCAGTGTATATAAGGAAGATGTGAAAAACTAGGAAGAAAGCCCTGTTGGAGTTTTTCCTTGATGTAGCAGAGAAAGCACAATGCACCAATAAAGGTACTTGGAGCTGGAAGTTAAGTTGCCAGTAGGATCCTTGTATTTGTGAAGAGGCGTGTTAGGGGATGGCATTTATGTCTTGCCATATGAAACAAATGTGTTCATGGGAAAGATTCATGGAGCTGGATACTTCTGTCACCTCGTCCCTGTTCTTGACTGACTTCTTCCTAAACTGGGACGGTGCTGTTTACATGGAGACATGGGCAATTCTCCCAAGCAGGTTTTACCACACTAATTTTTGAAGTACCATATCTTGCCATGTATAATGTGCTCCCATGTATAGTACATACCCACATTGTTTGGCCCAAACTCTCAGGGAAAAAAATCTTTAGTTTTAATTCAATTATTTATATTTAGAAACAAAATGATTATTGTATTCCAGGGTATTATTTTGCATATGGGTATCAGTTGCTTTTTAGAGTTACACTTGCAATGCACGAGCATAAATAAAAGAATTAACATTTACATAGGTACGGAATTAGTACGACCCGTGTACAATGCGCATCCTTATTTTTCCCTCACAAATTTGGGGGGGAAAATTATACATGGCAAAATACAGGTAATTGTCACCTAAATCACTAAGTAACACAATTAGCTCACTCCAAAGAATGGCAATTACAGAACTGGATCAGACTCCAAGAGTACCACTAGCCCAGGGCCTGTCCTCATTATGGCAAAAGAAATTTAAGACATTACTTAAAGGCTATGCAAACAACTAGAGTTTTACATATGTAGGTATGATTTTTTTCATGGGTGTTCTTCAATTTGCCTCCTTTTAAGATTTCATTACACAGGCTTAGAGATGCTCACACTTGACTTCAGGTTTGCCTTCTGAAGGTAGCTGACTCAGCTCTAGCCTGTCTGTTGGCTTTTCTTTGTTCCTATGGGTGACTCACCACACTCGGAAGGGAGCTCCCACTTCAATCGTTGGACCCCTTCTTTGGCCCCACAGATTCCAGATGCACATAAAATAAATATCCATTTGTGAGACAATGGTTACCTGTGATGGATGATGAGATCACACTGAATGTTCTGTTCTCAGCTACTTCTACAAGCCATTTGGGAATGGGGAAAGCTACAAGATTAAACAAGCAGGGAACTTTATCAGAAAGGCCCTTCATTTCAGCAATTTTGAAAGTGGGAGTAAGTGGGAGGAGTGGACAGGTAGGATGACTAGCAATGGAACGGAGCAGACTAAGGTAAGCTGATGCATACACAGCTCTTTATGTTCACCTTCAGTGTAACGTAATACTTTGACCTTGAAAATATATCTTAAGTCCTTGGGAAAAGCATTTGTTACCCATATAATTTTTTGCAGAGACCTTAATATTTTTGTCTTAACTGGCAAACAAAAATGTTTATAATAGCCATTTGCATCTTTTCCTGGGACAGGAATATGCATAGATTACTTTTTAGTGCCTCCTAGTTCTCTGTCAGCTGTGTTGGACTGCTCTCTAGGATTAGATGAGCTCTTTTTTTTCCCCTAGAACCATTTATGTACTCAGGGAAACTGACACCTTAATTTAAGATGTGAGGTCCTAGATGAAGGGACATTGATCTAGTGAAGCTTTTCCTACCCCAATAAATCAGTAAAATTACAGTCACTTAGAGTTAATGCTCATTCTGCGTACATATTGGGTAGGGAAAGGACATCACCTTCTCTCAAAGGATGAAATCAGGGAGCTTCTGCGTTCCCCTCTCCCAGATTAGTCTTACGGAAAGTCATAGCTTAAGTATCTCTACTCAATTTTCACGTGCTTTTTTTAGCATAGCATATTTCCACATCACCAAAATCTCCTAATAGCAAATATCAGTGTTCAAAATCCCAATCATATCCTGTTTTGTACATGGGCATGTGTGTGTTTTACAGTTTGCTCTCGATTAAGATTCTAATAGTCTATAACAAGACCTCCGGCCAAGATGGAGGCGTAGGTGGACACACTGTGCCTCTTCTCACAACCAAGGTTAAGGACAAGAAGAATATAGAATTAAAAAAAAAACAACCAGAACAGACAGAAAATTCAATTGTACGGAAGTCCGACAACGATGCACCCAGACCGTTAAGAGGGGCGAGTCAGCAGCCGGCGGAGAGGGGTGGCAGCAGGAAAAGGCGGTGGCTGGGGGTCCTGGGCACACAGGTGGTGGTTACTGAGTGCAGGGAGGCAACGAGCAGACCAAGCAAGGCGCACAAGGTGGCTGACCGCGGTCACACATTTGCACATAGACAAACCAGGTGAAAATGGGCAGCAAGACAGACTGCGCAACGCAGGGCCCCAGCGCTGGGAAATAAAGCCTAAAAGTACCAATTGAAAACACTTGTGGGGACTGAGGTTCTGGGAGAGAATCCCAGCCTCACAGGAGAGTTCATTGGAGAAACCCACAGGGTCCTAGAAATCACACAAGCCCACCCACATGGAAATCAGCACAGAAGGGCCCAATTTGCTTGGGGAAAGTGTCAGAAGAAACTGGAATCCGAGAGAGAGCAGAGCAAGCGCCATTGTTCCCTTTCAGACCCCGCCCCCACATACAGCATCACAACTCTGCAACTGGGTTGCCCCGTCCTGGTAAACACCTAAGGCTCTGCCCCTCACTACGTAACAGCTGCAACCAAACCAAAAAAAGAAAACCAGAACCAAAAATGGCTCAAATGGGGGAACAGATAGGGGCCCCAGAGCCAATTCATCTAAGCAACCAAGAGATAGCCAACCTATCAGATGCACAGTTCAAGGCACTGGTGATTAGGAAGCTCACAGAATTGGTTGATTTTGGTCACAAATTAGATGAACAAATGAAGGCTACAATAAGTGAAATGAAGGAAAATGCACAGGGAACCAATAGTGATGGGAGGAAAACTGGGACTGAAATTAATGGAGTGGACCAGAAGGAAGAAACTACCAAACAGAAAAGAATGAAGAAACAAGAATTCAAAAAAATGAGGAGAGGCTTAGGAACCTCCAGGACATCTTTAAACACCCCAACATCCAAATTATAGGGGTACCAGAAGGGGAAGAGGAAGAGCAACAAATGGAAAACTTATTTGAACAAATAATAAAGGAGAACTCCCCCAATCTGGCAAAGAAAATAGACTTCCAGGAAGTCCAGGAAGCTCAGAAAGTCCCAAAGAAGTTGGACCCAAGGAGGAACACACCAAGGCACATGATAATTACATTAGCCAAGATCAAAATGAAGGAGAGAATTCTAGAAGCAGCAAGGGATAAGGGGACAGTCCCCTACAAAGGAGTTCCCATCAGACTGTCAGTGGATTTCTCAAAAGAGACCTCACAGGCAAGAACAGGCTGGAAAGAAGTATTCCAAGTCATGAAAGTCAAGGACCTACATCCAAGATTGCTCTATCCAGCAAAGCTTTCATTTAGAATGGAAGGGAAGATAAAATGCTTCTCAGATAAGGTCAAGTTAAAGGAGTTCATCATCACCAAGCCCTTATATCAAATGTTAAAGGGACTTATCTAAGAAAAAGAAGATAAAAATTATGAACAGTAAAAAGACAGCAAATTCACAGATATTAAAAACCACAGCTAAAACAAAAGCAAAGTAAGCAAACAGCTAGACCAGGAGCAGGAACACAGAAATGGAGATCACCTGGAGGGTTAGCAACAGGGGAGTGGGAGGAGGAGAGAGGGGGAAAAGGTACAAAGAACAAGTAGCATAGACGGAAGGTAGAAAATACATGGGGAGGGCAAGAATAGTGTGGGAAATGTAGAAGCTAAAGAACTTATGACCCATGGACATGAACTAAAGGGGGGAATGTGGGTGGGAGGGGGTGTGCAGGGTGGAGGGGAATGATGGGGGATAAATGTGACAACTGTAATAGCATAATCAATAAAATATAATTTAAAAAAGATTCTAATAGGGTATAATAAGAATCAGCAAGCTTTTTCTGATAGGACCAGACAGCACATATTTTTGTCTCTGTGGGCCATAAGGTCTCCATCACAACCAGTCAGCTTTGCTCTTCTACCTTGAAAGCAGCCATAAACCGTGTGTACGTTAATAGCGTGACTGTGTTCTGATAAAACTTCACTGCTGACATCGAGGCAGTGGGCTGCCGTTTGCTGACTTCTGCTCTGTAAGTTCTCAGCGCACCCATTTCCCCCCCAGCCTTTCCGTCCCTGCAGGACACACACTGAAGAATGACGTGCCTTGTTAACACCAATGAATTCCACCCTTCCCAGCATTACAGGTCTGGAGTAGCCACTTTAATGCTCTGGTGATATCATCTTATCTGAGAAGCGTAAAAACCTTAACCATCTTGGCTCTGGTTAAACAATAAGCCCTTCGTAAGAATTAGGTTAAATACCACCTCCCTGCATACAGGATGCCCCTCCACACTCCCTGGTTCCTGAGCAAGAGAAGTAAAGAATAAAGAATACATCCAATTCAGAAGCTCATTCAGAGATTCATAGGAAGAGACTTTCACTTGCTGATAAAACTGTACCTTTCTAATTCAGACTCTTTTCTTGCCAATATAGCCTATGTTAAAAGATCCTTTTATTTTTACGTCATGTCTCAACCCTAACTGAGGACTACGACACTGACTTTCTGTAGCCTTTAGGATGTAAACTGTTTGGGGGTCTTTCGTTAATATCTACATTCGTAAGAGGTGTTAATAAGTTAGACTTGTCAGTCATTTGGACCGCTTGAAAATGCCGAGCTGGTGAGTAATTGAACCAATATATCTGACCTTAGCACTTCCCATCAAACATCCGATGAAATAAATTCCCAAGGTCAAAGGCTGCCAGACTGAACTGGAAGTCTGTCACTGTTTCAGACACACTGAGTCCCCGCTGTGAGCCCCACTGGGGACAACCCGGTGGCCTGTGTGCTGCTCGGTCTCGGCGTGTCAAACGAACCAAGTATTGAGGGCAAGTCTAGTCCAAATTACTTAGAGGGCATTTGAGATCTTGCTCCACGGCCCATGTCATGAGTTGGACACACAAACTCTTTTTAAAACTTCTCAAAAAAAAAAAAAGACGTTCTATTTAAACAATTTCAACATTTATCTAAAATAGTTTCGAGAGTTTTTCCTTACTGAAATTGGAATTAATCAGAACGGGACGGTGTGATCCTGAGGGACGCTGTCCCCCTGGGGGTATCAGACCCATTCTGAAGGGGCGTCTGCTGGCGCTCGAACCGTGGGCGCTGCGGCCGCACCAGGGCTTCGGCCGGTCCTTCCCTCCGCCCCTGCCCCTACCGGTCCAGCCCTGCGCCTACCGGTCCACCCCTGCGCCTACCGGTCCACCCCTGCCCCTACCGGTCCACCCCTGCGCCTACCGGTCCAGCCCTGCGCCTACCGGTCCAGCCCTGCGCCTACCGGTCCAGCCCTGCGCCTACCGGTCCACCCCTGCGCCTACCGGTCCACCCCTGCCCCTACCGGTCCAGCCCTGCGCCTACTGCAGTCTAGAGGGGCCGCGATGTTTCAGCGAAACTGCCCCCCTGAAGGCCGCGACTGCGCAGTCGCACGCTGACCTCTGCAGCACTTGGCACTGCCAGTAGCCGACGGCCTTCACTCAGCTCTCCTCTTTCGACCCCGTAAGCGGGGTGGTCCCCGAATTCTTTGAGGGCGTGCTCTCCCAGGGTTCTCCCCCTTGGTGTTCTCATTCAGTCCCGGGTGGTCACAGCGACTCAGATCGGGTGACTTTGATCACTGACCTCTCTTCAAAGTTTACAGATATTTGTTTAAATAACACATGCATTGTTTGAAGCACAAAGGATTTTAATCAATCCTACGTGGGGTCTTAGTTCTTTCATGCCTCCTGGACGACCAGAAGGGTCTTTAGACACGTTACTGTATGAACTCTCGCCACGCGTGGATGCTGCCTAGCAAAGTCACTCTTAGGAGAATTACAACCTTGATCTTTCTGAAGGTATTGAAAGCATTCTACCCATGTTCACACTATTTTTGATGAGGTGGTGCCTGGCCGATTTTATCATGTCATATCGGCAGGTATGTATCTCTGTGAATTATACCAACTAATCAAATGTTTGAACTGAAGGAACCTTGGAAACAAGGGCTGTACACCCGTTTAGCCAGCCTCTGAACTCCACGGATGTTCATAAAGCAGGTCATCTGAGCTTGAGACTCTGCTGTTTGTTCTGTAAGCTGAGTAGAGCTGAAATCTGCTTATTCCATCTCTCGATGCCACAGAAATTTATATTCTTCCATATAATGGTCTGTGTGACAGTGGACATTGGAAAGAGGCAGGCACTGTATTTGAGGAGAGCTTAGGGCCTTAAAATTTTTTCATTCCTAGGAAACAGTATCCTGTGTTTTCATTTCTGTGAGAATAGTATCAAAATCCCATGCTGTCTGCCATTTAGCCATTTACCAGTTTAATGTGATCTTAAGGCTAAGAATCAAATATTTAACATGGAAAATTAATGCCCAAAGAGAGATTTTTATTTTATTGTTTAAATATTTTATTTATTTTTTAGAGAGGGGAAGGGAGGGAGAAAGGGGGAGAGAAATATCAACATGTGATTGCCTCTTGTGTGCCCACTACTGGGGACCTGGCCCACAACCCAGGCCTGTGCCCTGACTGGGAATTGAACAGGTGACCCTTTGGTTCGCAGGCCAGCACTCAACCACTGAGCCACACCAGCCAGGGCTCAAAGAGAGATTTTTTTAAAATTCAGAAATATTTCTTAAAAATAGAATGTTAATTTGCAGGCACTACACTTATGAGATTAAATTTGCTTCTTCAAGATAAGATTAAGTTTGTGGCTTGATATAAAAATGTTAATGTTGCTTAATCCTAGGCTTTCAAGAATTTCATAATTAATTGACTTCTTAATGCAATATAATTTTACCATATATAAATTCAATGATTCAACTCCCTTTAGAAAACGTATTACAAGGAAGATGAGAATTACTTTTTCTTTTAGATCTGAGAGATGAGAAATTTCATTTATATTAAATTCTTATAAAACTTCAGCTCCCACAGGCCTAAGCCATTCCTCTCCTTTACACAGCAAGACAGATTCATAATTATGGCTGCTTTGTTATATTTTTATACTTGTTTTGGAAAAAAATATGAGTACAGTCCTAGTGCATTTATACCACAAAGATCGGAGAATGGGAACAGTGTCCTCACTAAGTAGCCAGTTTAAGTCCTAAAAATTATTAAATGCGTATTAGCATGGTATTTTTTCTCAATGTTTGAACTTTAAAAATGTAAGTAAGGGGATCCCATAAAAAGTCATCATAATGCTGTCTGTGAAGTTTATTGCACGCTGTTTGAAAGTTACTAGGATATTCTTCATCTCTGTCCCAGCAAAAAATCCAAGACTACAAGGCCTGAGAGTCCCAGCACATTCGGCTTGTGTAGGTGATGCGCTTCATGGCCATTCCCAGCCACTTGTGGACATGAATGAACAAGAAGGGGTGATTTTACTCGTTAAGCACTTACCACTCACTGACATCACACCAACTAGTTATAACTTTTATGTTTAACATAAGCAATTTCTTTATAGTATGACTGTGGCTCTAATCCAGGCCTCAGAATGGCCATTTTTGGGAATCTAAGTATAAACGATGCAGACATAATTTTTTTTGCAAGCAAATAGCGAACAACTGCATTAGCTGCTTTGCCACCGTAAAAGTCCATTTTCTGCATATGTAAAGGACGTGACTTAAAAAAGCGGATTTGAGAATTTTTCCAATAAACTATCGTTAATGCCCTACTTTTCAACAGAACCCTTTTTCTTATATCCCTGCCTTTATTAACATAATTCGCTGTTGGAGATGATTAATGAGACAACCGCAAAGGCAAAACCTGGCATTTTGTGTATATCCAAAGCAGCTTTAGTTTTATTTTTGTGGCCACATATACACGCAGAAAGCAAAACTTAATCATGCTATTAAAGAGAATTCTTGTGCAGTTGAAACTAAGGATTAACGTGCTATGTAATGAGCTAAGTTTGTTTAAAGTATTCCCATTGTGGGATTCACATTAGAATATATGTTTAAGGCTTTCCATATTTTGGTTTCAGTGTTGAAAGCCTTCCAAGGCTTCTGAAAAGTAAAGACTCGTTCACATGGCTGTCTCATTCATGGACACTGGAGAAGGGACTTTATATATAAAGTCTCAGACGGGACAATCCATTGACAAGAGGATGGATCCCTCAAGCAAAAGTGTTCATGACCCGTAGATGTGACTCAGAAAGGTTAGCCATACAGCACTAAATTCTGTATTAATTTTACTTCTTTGAACCAGTAAATTTGGTGAATAAGTGAAGAAGGTATCCAAACCAATTGGGAGTTGTTTTTTTCTGGCTGAAATCTAGACATGTTTTATATATAAATACAAAGCTAAAGTAAGGATCCACTTTATCCTCAAGGTAACCTTAAGTGAATTTTAATCTTACATTATCTTGCAAAAATGATCGCAATTAAAAAAATTTTTATCCTACTGGCAGCCGTGTGAATTTGCTGCCTGATTTTCAGTACCTTACTTCCAGGGACACTCCGTCACAGTGTGTTTTTCTCTCTGCCTTAAATTCGGCCATCTTACCCTGACTGTGACCTTCCTTATTCAAGCCTAACTGGCTAACAAATGCAGAGCGAACCTCCAAAGAGGGACATTGTTTTCACTTGCAAATAACCTTCTTCAGGGACTTTCAAATCGTGCTCCTTACTAGAGGTTCTTTGAAGATGCCTCTCTGGGTGTGGGGTCTGCTGGTGCCGAGCAGGTGGGGCCCTGGGCGTCAGCCAAACCTTGACAGCAGCTTCCCTTTCATCTCGCTGTGCTTTCAGGGCTGAGCATTTCAAAAAATGTTTTAAAACATTCATGGCTGATGACAACAGTAACAGCAATAGTAGCTTTCGCTCACTGTCTGCCATGGGCCAGACACTGCTTTAAATGTTTTCTAGCATTAACCTATTAATCCTTAAACATGAGAAAACAACACTGCAAGATCAAGCACTTTTTGTATCCCTGTATTACAAATGTGGAAACTGAGACTCAAAGAGGTGAAGTAGCTGGCTCAAAGGGTCCCAGCTGCTGACTGACAGACTTTGGATTCAACTCTGGGTGTGCCCGCTGATGCCTTAGTCTAAGTTAGGAACAGCGAATCCCCGGTGACAGTGCCACCACCCGGACTCCCACAGCTGAGCCAGGCAGGCGAGTGGCTCGGACGTGTCTCACTCTGGTTCGCCAGCTCCACGAGGTGCTATATTGGCTGTTTGGTGCCGGCATTCACGGTCAGACCTCTTCGCTGCCCCTGCTTTAAGGTGAGACATCTGTGACCTCACTCTTCTGCTGGGAAGTCTCCCCAGGTCTAAAAGTGTTGTCAAGCGCTTGTTTGGATATTGGTAGTAGAAAGACACCCGCTTGTCATAGTCCTAGCTGTAATTTTTCATAATGAAGCTTCCTATGAGCAAAATCCCTAACTGTAGCATCCTCATTCTCACCAACCACTCGGAGGATTTTTGTTTTTGTATTACGTATTTGTCATTTGTATACACTTGCAGGTGGATAATTATAAACACTATACACTCCTCATATTCAGGACAGTTAGAATTTTTCAGTTTCTCTCTGCATGCCTGCTGTAGCAAAGACCTAAAGTAACTTATGTTCTGAGACCTAACGTTTTAGATGAGGGGGCAGGTGGAGGAGAGGGAGGGTGGGACACTTAGGCTGGGGGAGGTCTGCTGGCAGAGAATTTGAGTGACCTGCACTCTTTTCTCCACCAGCGTGCCCTGCCCAGGAATGTCGCAGCCAAGGGACTGGGTGGATGCCCACACTTTGAAAAACGGAACACACACAAACCCAGCCCCGGCTGATTCTTCAGTTGCTCTAGGCAGCAGGTAACCAGTACTTCCCGGGCTGTGCCTGTTCTTACCAAGGGAAGCCGAGTGCAATTAAAGTTTTTCCTGTTAGGTACAAGATCTGTGAGTGACTCATAGCAGTTCCTGCGTAAGACATGTCAAAGAGGCCCAAGGTTGTACTTAGGAATGTGCTAAAAAATTACCTGTCAGTTTCAGCTAACTTTTCTAGTGCAGTATATATGGAGAGTTAGTAGCAAGTAATTTATAATTTTCAATACATGAAAAAAATCTTTCTTGTTGTAAACTGGTATTGAAATCTAGATTTCCTTAAACGGATGGACATTCCTTTTGAGAGAGTATTTAACATTCATTCAGTATACACATTAGTGTGTAGTATTGAAATGATCTTCATATAACCATTATCAGGGAACCCATTAAATCCTTGTTTATAAAAATGTTTGAATATTTCCTAAAATGTTCTGTGTGTGAATAAAAAGTTTCTTCCTAAAACTATTCCTTACGCATTCCCTGTCCAATTATTTGTAAAACTGGAAACTGCTGGGCAGTGCCAAGGGGCATTAAGGTGCCTGGGTCCATGACACTTGGATAGTGCTACTCGGTAGGAAGTTCTTCAGAGTTTGAAGAACCGCCTCCTGGTGACGGTGCTAGAAAGTTCCATGGTGACAGTGCATGGTGAGCGCTACCTGCCTCTTCGCTCCTGGTTTTTGCTTTTGTGAAGTGGGAGACCAGAATAACCCATTTTAAGCTGTCCTCTGGCTAGCTGATCAGGGCTTCCTAAAAAAAAAAGACAACCAAAGCCATTGATTCAATTACCTGAAAGAGTTTTAATTAGGTTTAGCAGTCCACAGGAAGTGGAGATAGAAAGCCAACCGAACGATGTTGTTGTAAGATAAGCTTCCCAGAAATGTAGACGGGACATTATAACTGAGACTGGGGTTAAAAGCAGGGTTACATAATGGTGACCGGTAGGAGTTAGGATTTGATGAGAAAGGCTTAGTTATTTGTGTTTGTTTCAAAAGCTTGACATTTCTTTTTTTAAATTCTCACCTGAGGATATGTGTACTGATTTGAGAGAGAGAGGAAGTGGGGAGGGTGGAGGGAGAGAGGGAGAGAGAAACATCTATTGGTTGCCTCCCATATGTCCCACAACCGGGAATGGAACCCACAACCCAGGTATGTGCCCTGACAGGGGTTTGAACCTGCAACCTTTTGGTGTATGGGGCGACATTCCAACCAACCAAGCAACCTAGCCAGGGTCAAAAACTTGACCTTTCTAAGTTACTTTATTAGAGCATCTAAGCCTAAACATTAGAGTTTTTTTATTTTTTAAAAAGTAAGCAAATATGCCACTACTGTACCACATACTGTTGCATGAAAAATATTCTACAGAAATAAAAAAGTCCTAAGTGCGGGATTGATTTCCAGTCGAGATGGAGGCTTGCCTCCCCACACAACCACATCAAAATTACAACTAAACTATAAAACTATAAAACAACCATCACTCAGAACCATCAGAAATTGAGTTGAATGGAAGTCTGACGACTACAGAATTAAAGAAACCACATCCATCCAGATTGGTAGGAAGGGTGGAGACACGGAATGGGCTTGTCCCGCATCTACATGTGCTGGATCAAAATTTGGGAGGGATATCTTGAGTGAGGTGTCCCAACCATGTCCCCCCAACCCAGGATTCTAGTCCAGGAAGGTAAGTCCCCATAACTTCTGGCTGCAAAAACCAGCAGGGATTGAGTTCATGGAAGAAACGTCTGGAGTCCCAAACAGTTCCTCTTAAAGAACCCACACATGGACTTACTCAGACTCAATCCCTCTGAGCTCTAGCACTGGAGCAGCAGATTAAAAGGCACCAGTGGCACATAGGGAAGAACTGAAGTGTCTGCCATCAAAGCAACAGCTGGGGACAGCTTTCTTTCAGACAAAAAGGCTGGCAGAGGCCACTGTCCCTCTTCTGAACCCTCCCCCCCGCAGAGCCACAAACCTGGCCGCCGCCATATCCTGGTCTCCATCACCCTGGCTAACAATGTTTGCCCCACCCTGGAGATCCCCTTAGGCTCTGTCCCACCCAAGTAGGTGGCTCACCCAAGCTCTTAACAGTGGCTTTTCCACATGAATAGCTGGTCTTGGCTCATGTTTCACAACTTCCTAAATCCTTTGAAACAAGCAACAGTGGCCTCAGTGGGCCCACAGCTCTCACAACTCTTGCTAAGGGGCCCCAGGCCTGGCACTAGCTGCAGCAAACCTAGGTTTACAGCTTGGCTTCCCCTGGGAAACTCCAAGACCAGCACAAGTAGCAGCCATCTCAGATTGCTTTATAGCTCAGGCAGAATGGTCCCAGGCAGAACACAGGTGGGGGGATCACCTTGGCCTACATCACCCAGGAAACCCCGCAGCCAACACACCCAGTGGGTAGCTACAGACCACATCAGAGCACCACCACCCAGCCCCCGCACAGCTGATCCTCCAAGGAGGGCGGAGGTTGGTGGTCAGTGGTCACAGACAGTCCTTGCAGCTGACTCGCCTGGGCAAATCCCTCCCATAGACCTGCCAACAGCAACCAAAGCTCAGCTACAAGAGGAGGGCGTGCTCCGCCCACACAAAGGGCACCACTCATGCACCCAGCTTGGTGAAAGGGGAGACACATCTACTGCATTAGGCCACACGACCAAGACAGGGAGTCATAGCAGCCCTGTCTAACACATAGAAACAAACACAGGGAGGCTGCCCAAATGAGGAGACAAAGAAACATGGCCCAAACGAAAACAGATCAAAACTCCAGAAAAAGAACTAAACAAAAGGGAGATAAGCAATCTATCAGATGCAGAGTTCAAAACACTGGTCATAAGGATGCTCCAACCACTTGGTGAGGAGCTCAACAGCATAAAAAGATCCAGCCAGAAAGGAAGGATACACTAATGGAAATAATTTACAGGGAAAGAACAGTAGACTTGATGAAGCTGAACATCAAATCAATGATTTGGAACATAAGGAAGCAAAAACAAACAAAAAAACCCATCAGAACAACAAGAAGAAAAAAGAATCCAAAAAAACCGAGGACTGTGTAAGCAGCCTGTGGGATGACTTCAAACATTCCAACATTCTCATCATAAGGGTGCCAGAAAGGGAAGAGAAATAGCAGGAAATTAGAAATGTATTTGCAACAATAATGAAAGAAAACTTCCCTAATTTGGTGAAGGAAATAGACATGCAAGTCCAGGAAGCACGTAGAGTCCCAAACAAGATGGATGCAAAGAGGCCCACTCCAGGATACATCATAATTAAAATGTCAAAGGTTAAAGATAGAGAGAGAATCTTAAAATCAGCAAGAGAAAAGCAGGTAGTTACCTACAGGGGAGTTCCCATAAGATTGTCAGCTGATTTCTCAAAAGAAACTTTGCAGGGTAGAAGGGACTGGCAAGAAATATTCAAAGTGATGAAAAGCAGGGAGCTACAGCCAAGATTACTCTGTCCAGCGAAGCTGTCATTTAGAATGGAAGGGAAGATAAAGCGCTTCTCAGATAAGGTCAAGTTAAAGGAGTTCATCATCACCAAGCCCTTATTATATGAAATGTTAAAGGGACTTATCTAAGAAAAAGAAGATAAAAATATGTACAGTAAAATCACAGTAAATTCACAGATATTAACAGTCACACCTAAAACAAAAGCAAACTAAGCAAACACCTAGAACAGGAAACAGAACCACAGAAATGGAGATCACATGGAGGGTTAGCCACAGGGGAGTGGGAGGAGGAGAGAAGGAGAAAAGATACAGAGAATAAGTAGCATAGACGGTAGGTAGAAAATAGACAGGGGGAGGGCAAGAATAGTGTGGGAAAAGTAGAAGCTAAAGAACTTATGAAACATGGACATGAACTAAAGGGGGGGAATGTGGGTGGGAGAGGGTGTGCAAGGTGGAGGGGAATGATGGGGGAGAAATGGGACAACTGTAATAGCATAATCAATAAAATTTAAAAAAATTTAAATACTGTAAGATCAGAATACTCGCATCTTGTGGATTAATAAAAGGCCATCACATTTTTGGAAACAAAAAATTCTACATAATGTGTCATATATATAAAATTATTCCTTAAAACTGTTAATTTTTAATATTTTATTGTTTATGCTATTACAATTGTCCCAATTTTTGCCCCTTTGCCTCCTTCCCCACCCAGCCTGTCCCCACTCCCACAGTCAATCCCCACACTGTTGTCCATTACCATGTGTCATGTGTATATGTTCTCTGATTAATCCCTTTACCTTCTTTCAATCAGTGCCCTTCCTCCCCTCCCCTACAGCCGTCAGTCTGTTCCATGATTCTATGCCTCTGGTTCTATTATGTTCCTTAGATTCCTCTTGTGAGATCACATGGTATTTGTCTTTCACTGCCTGGCTTATTTCACTTAGCATGGTAGTCTCCAGTTCCATTCAAGCTGTCAAAAAAGGTAGGAATTCCTTCTTTTTTACTGCTACATAGTATCCCACTGTACAGTGGTACCACTGTTTTTTTACCCATTTATCTACTTAATGGGCACTTAGGCTGTTTCCAAATCTTGGCTATTATAAATAGTGTTGCTATGAACATCGGGTGAGTCAATTTTTTTGAATGGTGTTTTGGGATTTTTTGAGTATATCCCCAGCATTGGAATCACTGGATCAAAAGGCCGTTCCATTTTCAGTTTTTGGAGGAAACACCTGCTGTTTTCCCCAGGCACTGCACCAGTCTGCACTCCCACCAACAGCGCCTTGGTGCTCCTTTTTCTCCACACCCTCGCCAGCACTTGTTTGTTGATTTATAGATGATAGACATTTTGGCAGGTGTGAGATGGTATCTTATTGTGGCTTTAATTTTCGCCTGATGGCTAGTGATGTTAAGCACTTTTTCATGTCTATGAGGGATCTGGATGTCCTCCTTGAAGAAGTGTCTATTCAGGTCCTTTGCCCATTTTTAAATTGGATTGTTTGTCTTCCTGGTGTTGAGTCATATAAGCTCTTTATATGTTTTGGAGATTAAATCACTGTCCAATCTTATCTGATGTTTCTTTAAAAAGCTTTCTACCAAATTTCTGGCCCATTACTTCCCGGATACTTGTCATCGGTGCGGCGCTATGACAATAGCACGTGCCAGAAAAATGCCGCTCACGTGGTAAATAAACATACACAAATAATTCAGAGAAACTAGTTTTCAAATATAACTTAAAATATCCTAGAAGAAGAGTGATGTTATTATTTTTCTAATTTTAATTACTCTAATTTGGCTAGTATTAGGTGAGTAGAGACCAAGGGACATTGGAAGGTGTTCTCTGGCAACTCATTTCAAGAGCTGTTACAAATGTCTAGGCCCCAAAAGGTACTCCTAGAAAACTGACCCACAGCAGAGGTGATTTTCATACAAGAATGTCTTTCCGAGTGTTATTTATAAGAAAAAAACAAAAAATAACTGAATTTCCAATAATGTGTGAATAATAATGGTAGATTCTCATTTTATTAGGTACCCATTAAAAACACTTTGAAAGAATGTCTGATAATACATTATCTTTTCTAAATATTAAGAAAAAAGACAAACTGTAATATGCACCCAATTTTGTATAAAAAGTGAATACACCAAAAAGCTTTTAGGATACTTTATTATTTTTTATCATTTACTGTATTTCCAAATTTTCTCCAATAAGCTGTTTTTTTAAATCAGAAAATTATATGACAAAAATTAAGAATCAAAGCATTATTATTTTAGAAAACAAACACAGTTCCATGTCACGATTAATGGAAATTGTGCTATTTGGTTGATTTTTTGTTTGGTTTCTTCTTCTTCCTTTATTTCATTTTCCAAATATATGTAGCTTTTTTCTGATTTTAAGAGTAATAAAGATGTTAGTTTTTTTTTCTAAATATTTTATTTCTTTATTTTCAGAGAGAGGGGAAGGGAAGGAGAAAGAGAGGGAGAGAAACATCAATGTGTCGTTGCCTCTCATGCATGCCAGGAACTGGCCTGCAACCCAGGCATGTGCCCTGACTGGGAATCGAACCGCGACCCTTTGGTTCACAGCCCGTGCTCAATCCACTGAGCTACACCAGCCAGGGCTAGTTTTTAAAATATCTGAAAATATATAAAACTATCAGTGAATAAAAGAGACATGAAAAATCACCCTCAATTCCATAACCAAGAGACGGTCATCATTAACATTGTTGTATATTCTTCCAAATAATGTCCACACATATATGTGTGCACCCAGGGCTGGTTTCCAGAGATATATGCTGATAAAGAGCCATACCCATTAGTATTTGCAACTGACAAGTATTCTGGTGGTTCAGGGTCCATGCCCACCAGTGGCAATATATGTTGACTATTACCCTTTTCCAATCTATCAATCTGCTGATCAATTGGTTGATCTAGATTTTTTAATATATTTTATTAATTATGCTATTACAGTTGTCCCATTTTTTTCTTTATTCCCCTCCACCTTGTACACCCCTCAACCATTATTCCCCAACTTAAATTCATGTTAATGGGTCATACATATAAGTTCTTTCGTTCTCCATTTCCCATACTATTCTTAACCTCCTCCTGCCTATTTTGTACTTACCATTTACGCTTCTTATTCCCTGTACCTTTTCCTCCATTCTCCCCACTCCCCTTCCCTGCTGATAACCCTCCATGTGATCTCTATTTCTGTGAAAATGTTCCTGTTCTAGTTATTTGCTTAGTTTTTTTTATTGGAGTATCAAGGTTGGTTTATTAAACATTTACTATCTGCCAGGAATCATGCTAAGTTATTTTGAATGCCTAATTTCTCATTTAACCCCCATAATAACTTAATGAGGTAAATATTATTGTACCCATTTTACAGATAAGGAGCTGAGATTTAGCAAGGTACAATTTATTCAAGACCACATAGTAAATGAAAGAATATGGGTTTAACTCAGCCTTTCTTGACTCCGAAGTGTTGCTTCTTCTTTTTTAAAAACATATTTTATTGATTATGCTATTACAGTTGTCCCATTTCTTCCCCATCATTCCCCTCCACCCTGCACACCCCCTCCCACCCACATTCCCCCCTTTAGTTCATGTCCATGTCATAAGTTTCTTTAGCTTCTACATTTCCCACACTATTCTTGCCCTCCCCCTGTCTATTTTCTACCCACTGTCTATGGTACTTAGTCTCTGTACCTTCCCCCCTCTCTCCTCCTCCCACTCCCCTGTTGCTAACCCTCCATGTGATCTCCACTTCTGTGTTTCTGCTCCTGTTCTAGGTGTTTGCTTAGTTTGCTTTTGTTTTAGGTGTGGTTGTTAATATCTGTGAGTTTGCTGTCTTTTTACTGTCCTATTTTTGATCTTTTTTTTCTTAGATAAGTCCCTTTAACATTTCATACAATAAGGGCTTGGTGATGATGAACTCCTTTAACTTGACCTTATCTGAGAAGCACTTTATCTGCCCTTCCATTCTAAATGAAAGCTTTGCTGGATAGAGCAATCTTGGATGTAGGTCCTTGAATTTCATGACTTGGAATACTTCTTTCCAGCCCCTTCTTGCCTGCAAGGTCTCTTTTGAGAAATCAGCTGACAGTCTGATGGGAATTCCTTTGTAGGTGACTCTGCCCTCATCCGTTGCTGCTTCTAGAATTCTCTCCTTCATTTGAATCTTGGCTAATGTAATTATGACGTGCCTTGGTGTGTTCCTCCTTGGGTCCAACTTCTTTGGGACTCTCTGAGCTTCCTGGACTTCCTGGAATTCTATTTCCTTTGCCAGATTAGGGATGTTCTCCTTTATTATTTGTTCAAGTAAGTTTTTCACTTGTTGCTCTTCTTCTCCTTCTGGTACCCCTATAATCTGGATGTTGGAACATTAAAAGATGTCCTGGAGGTTCCTAAGACTCTCCTCATTTTTTTGAATTCTTTTTTTCTTCCTTCTTTTCTGTTTATTTGTTTGTTTCTTCCTTCTGGTCCACTCTATTGATTTGAGTTCCAGTTTTCCTCCCGTCTCTATTGGTTCCCTGTGCGTTTTCCTTCATTTCATTTATTGCAGCCTTCATTTGTTCATCTAATTTGTGAGCAAAATCAACCAATTCTGTGAGCATCCTGATCACCAGGGCTTTGAGCTGTGCTTCTGATAGGTCAGTTATCTCTTGAGCTTAGATGAATTGGCTCTGGGGCTTTGATTTGTTCTCCTTTTTGAGCCATTTTTGGGGTTTTTTTGGTCTGGTCATGGCTGTTACGAGGTCAGGGGTGGGGCCTTAGGTGTTCCCCAGAGTGGGGCAGCCCAGTCGCTGGGTAGTGATGCTGTATGTGGGGGTGGGGTCTGAGAGGGAACAATAGCACTTGCTCTGCTCGGATTCCAGTACCTTCCACCACTTCCCCTTTGCCTGGCTTATCTGCATGTAAATGTGGGACCACCTGGTCAGCTGCCTTGCACAGCCTCACTGGGTCTGCACTGTTGCCACCCTGTGCCCGGGGTCCGCTAGCCGCCTCCTGTGTGCCTGGGGTCTGCTAGCCACTGCCTGCATACCTGGGATCTGCCAGCCGGTGCTGCCTGAATGCCCAGGTCTTCCAACCTCACTTTTTCCTGCCACGACCCCGCCCCTCTTACCAGTCTGGATGAATGGTTGTTGGACTTCTGTACAGTTCAATTTTCTATCAGTTCTGATTGTTTTCTTGTTTCTAAATCTTTGTTGTCCTTAATTTTGGTTGTGTGAGGAGGCACAGTGTGTCCACCTATGCCTCCATCTTGGTCGGAAGTCCTGCTTACTTGGTTTTTGTTTTTCTTTTTTAGGTTCAGCTGTTGATAGTTGTGAGTTTGTTGTCATTTTACTGTTCATAGTTTTGATCTTTTTCTTAGATAAGTCCCTTTAACATTTCATATATTAAGGGCTGGGCAATGATGAACTCCTTTAACTTAACCTTATCTGGAAAGCACTTTCTCTGCCCTTCCATTCTTAATGATAGCTTTGCTGAATAGAGTAATCTTGGATGAGGGTCTTTGCCTTTCATGACTTTGAGTACTGCTTTCCAGCCCCTTCTTGCCTGTAAGATTTTCTTTGAGAGATCAGCTGAGAGTCTTATGGGAACTCCTTTGTAGGTAACTGTCTCCTTTTCTCTTCCTGCTTTGAAGATTCTCTCCATATCTTCAATCTTGGGTAATATAATTATGTTGTGCCACAGTCTCTGTTTCCTTGGGTCCAACTTTTTTGGAATTCTCTGAGCTTCCTGGAAGTCTATTTCTTTTGCCAGATTAGGGAAATTCCCCTTCATTATTTATTCAAGTAAGTTTTCAGTTTCTTGCTCTTCCTCTTCTCCTTCTGGCAGCCCTCTGATTTGGATGTTGGAGCATTCAAAGTTGTCCCCTAGTTTCCCAAGTCTCTCCTCATTTTTTTAAAAATTCTTATTTCTTTATTCTGTTCTGGTTGAATGTTTATTTCTTCCTTCCGCTCCAAACCCTTGATTTGAGTCTCAGTTTCCTTCCCTTCAC
Organism: Anoura caudifer; assembly: GCA_004027475.1. Taxonomy (NCBI): domain Eukaryota; kingdom Metazoa; phylum Chordata; class Mammalia; order Chiroptera; family Phyllostomidae; genus Anoura; species Anoura caudifer. Next base: position 36,332 of record PVKU01002056.1, on the reverse strand, counting down.
TATTGGTTTCCTTTATCTCACTTTGCATAGCCTTCAATTTTACCTCTATTTTGTGACCATACTCAACCACTTCTGTGAGCATCCTGATTACAAGTGTTTTGAATTGTGCATCTGATAGGTTGGCTATCTCTTCATCGCATAGTTTTTTTTTTCCTCTGGAGTTTTAATCTGTTCTTCCCTTTGGACCATATTTTTTGTCTCAGTGGGCCTGTTAGGTACTAAAGGGTGGAGCCTTATGTATTTGGCAGGGCAGGGCAAGCCAGGTCACTGCATTGTGGTGCTGTATGTGAGGGAGGGGTCAGAGAGGGAACAATGCCACTTAGTCGGCTCTTAGCTGGCTTTCAGTTACTTCCTCCACTACACAGAAGCAAATTGGGCCCTTCTGGTGCTGATTCCCAGGTGGGTGGGTTTGTGTACATTCTAGGACCCTGTGGGTCTCTCCAACGAACTCCTATGAAGCTCCTATGAAGCTGGCAGTTTTTTTCCCGCCACCTCAACCCCATAGGTTTTTTCAGTCAGAGGTTTCAAGCTTTTATTTCCCCCTACTGGAATCCTGAGTTCCATTGTCTGTATCGCTTCCCAGTTGTTTCTCCCGGTTTATCTGCACACAAATGTGGGAATACCTTCTCTTCCAGCTGCCACCTTGCCTGCCCTGGTTCACCAGCCATGACCTTGCTGAGAGTCCTCTCCACCCGGCTGCCCTTCTCCACCCTTTCTACCAGTCTGGATGAATGTTTCTTCTTTAACTCCTTGGTTGTTGGACTTCCATACGGTTTGATTTTTCTGGCAGTTCTGGTTATTTTTTGTTTTTAAATTTGTTGTTGTCCTTCTTTTGGTTGTGCAAGGAGCAAAGTGTACCTACCTATGCCTCCATCTTGGCTGGAAGTCTCAATTTAGATTTTATTTTTAATAATGTGATCATAGTATGCCATATTTTCATTCGACCATACAGTAACATCTTTTTACATCAATAAACATGGGTCTACTTCATCATTTTAACAGCTGCATTGTATCTATTTGCTCAGAACCACCTTCTCACTTCAAAATTATTAAAATAATCATCCAGTTAAGCTTATCTCCAGCTCAGTGGTCAGCAAACATTTTCTGTAAAGAGTCAGATAGTAAATATTTTGGGCTTTGTGGACCATCCAGTCTCCATAACAACTACTGCCCCTGTAGAGGAAAAGCAGCCAAAGACAATACCTAGCAAATGAATGTGGCTATATTCCACTACAATTTTATTTATGCACACTGAAATATTTTATATATTGTTCACATGTCATGAAAAATTTTCTTCGACCGTTCAAAAATGTAAAATCATTTTCCTCCTTCTTAGTGTTCCAGTCACAGAATCACAGATAGCAGGCTCAATTTTGGCCCCACTGTGCTGACTCCTCCTCTAGCTGAATGCTTTCCCTCAAAGCTTTTCATCTCTTGCTATGAAGTATATCAGTGTCACAACTAAGTTTTCTTCAGTTAGATGCCAACCTCCTTGGAAAATATTCTTTCATGGTACAGAGAATCCCAAAGGAATAATGGGAAAAAAAATCATACCTTTGACCTAGTTTGGTATTGCTATCACATGGTTCCAATCTAAGTCCTAAGACTAAAATTAAAAGGTAGGATGAACACCTTCATTTCTATTTCAGAACCACAACTGTTCTACTTCTTCAGAAACTGAACATGTTCACTGAATGCACTGGTATGTTTTGTACTTCCGTTTCTTTCTTTCTTTTCTGGTAAAATTTTCCCATTGCTTTTATACTATCACTGAGATGAAATGACTTGATATTGAAGAAGGAGGCTTTACCTCACTGTTGTCTTCTAGAAGCCGTATTCCCAAGCCTCATTATATATGCTTCCTTTTTTGTTGTTGTTGTTAACTAAAATAGGAATTTACTTTTCTTTTACATATACAAAAAGTTTAGAAGCCCAGAACTGTCAGAGTGGCTTCATGAAGTCATCATGGACTCAAGCTCCTTCTCTCTTGCGGCTCCATCACCCTCACGTGTGAGCTCCTCCTTACGGCACGGTACAGCTACTTGGACTCCAGCCATCATACCTACAACCCATTCTGTTTTGGTGTCTGAGGTTGCCATGCTCCCTGACTCATGGCCCCTTCCTCCACTGTGAAGTCCAGCAATATGGGGACAAGTCCATTTTACAGTAATACATAAGAATCCGATGTATTCTTTCTTCCTAAATAATTTATACTGCTTAAGTATTGCTGTTTTTTCTTAACTGACCACCACTGAGGAATACTGAGGTTAATAGTGACCCTGTATTTAGACATGTTTTGTTCATCAAATATTCTTACAAGAGCCTAATATAAAATATCCCATTTAACCATCATATAAACCTTATGTGATGGGCACTTAGGTCCATTTCACAAATTAAAAAAATATGGGTCCAAAAGGTAAACAATCTGCCAGCTACCAAGGGCAGGAACAGAATTTAAACCTAGATTTGTGAGCCTTCTAAGGCCACAAATGCTCTTGAGCAGTACGAGCCTGTATTCCTGTAATTTATTTGCCATCTGATGAAGTATAATTTTTGTTGTTCAAGGAAACCCTTGTTAGAGGTCATTTTAATATATTACAAAGTCCCGTCTCGACAAGGTCCATATCCCACCCAAAACAAATTACAAGCTGGTTGGCAGCATGATCAGAGGCTCAGAATGAATTCAGCCCAACGAACTAATTACATGTACAAAACCCTTTGCAGCCCTGGCTGGTATGGCTCAGTGGATTGAGTGTGGGCCTGCAAACCAAAGGATCACGGTTCAATTCCCAGTCAGGGCACATGCCTTGGTTGCAGGCCAGTTCCCGGCAGGGGACACACGAGATGCAATCACACATTATTTCTCTCCTGCTCTCCTTCCCTTCCCCTCTAAAGATAAATAAATAAATAAATAAATAAATATTTATTTAAAAAATAAAAGTAAAAAAACTCTTTGCAATGGATAGAGGTATGTTTTTCTGATGCCATACCACAAGCAACAACTCTTTAACACTGTTTTGTCTATTGTCTTATCTTTTTGCTGTATAGATTTTTGTATGTAATGTACAGGCTATTTTTTAACATGGCCAAATAAATCTTTTTTTTTTTTTTTTTACGGTTTCTGCCTTTGATGTCTTGTATCAAAATATGTTTCCCAAATCCAAGGTTATTTTAAAAGTCATCTATTTTCCTCTCAATATTTCTCTAAAAGGAAACTGGTCTCTGGCTGTTTGTAAGGCTGCTTGGCCATTTATTAGGAAGGAAGCCACGTCAGAGAACCCAAGTTTAGTACACCTTTGCCTCAATCTCAGTCCTAACAAGTTAGACCCTTTTACTTGCACATTCTCTTCTCCATAACAAGTCTTGCTATCTGAATTTATCACATTCAAGTTTAACCTCACTTTTCAAAAGATTCAGGTACCTCTGAAACTGCTTCATGTTGACTAACTGCAGAGAAGCCCAGGAAGTGTGGAAGAGGACTCCTATTCCTGGAGATCAATCTCAGATTACTATCTACATAATTAGCTCACCTCTTAAATGAGTTCTTAAATGGTCTCATTAATTTCCCAGGAGAGAGAAAATTTAACTGAGAAATTTCCTGTCGCGTAGTTTTCTGTGCACTTGTCATACACAGATGGATGGATACTCCGTATGTTGCTTTGTGGGAGAATGAGCTAAAATTTCGATCGCGCCCAAAGAGTCACTGAATTCTTTATCTGCTCTTGCAATGAAGCTTCACGGTCCACCACATGAGCTCCACTGGTCTGCGCCCGGGCGGTGGCCCCCAGCACCTCACGGTGCCGCCACCTGTTCCCTTCATGGTTTCTGACCCACAGAGGTACTCTGCGAGGTTCTACAGCTTCCTCTTCTGAAATACTCCTGAGTAGTGCATGGATTTAATTCCGCTTACATTTCTCGTTATGGGTTTTTTTTTTTTCTGATTAGAAATGCCAAGGCATAAGGCTGTAAATTTAAAAATGCCAAGCCATAAGACTGCAAATAAGTGAGAAAAAGTAGTATAGTTAACTGACAGAGGTTGTGAACTTTGAACAAAACAAGAAAAGTACATATCCACAGAAGAAAAAAACCTGCAAAAGAGCATAAGGTTTGCAGTGGTAATTCCTGAGTGGTGGAATTAGGAATGATTTTCAGTTTCTTTACACTTTCTTTCGTTATTTTCAAAATTTAGAGGGGACTATACGTTACCTTTACATTAGAAAGCAATTATTTGGAAAAGAGAACATAGACCTATATTCCCTTTTACTAAAACACACTGGATTATATATTATTTGATATAAGTATAATAACTTTATTTCTCAGTAAAAACATAAAAATAAAGCAAAATATAAAAAACAATCGTCAAGCCACTGACTTACTCTGTGGGCCTGGCGGGAACAGGAGATGAAGAAATCCCAGAACATGGGGAAGGAAAGTAGACAGGTAACTGATACCTGGCGGGAAGATGTACAAGGGTTGCTTTACATCCTTTTCTTTTCAAATGGAAATATTTCTTATAATCAGAGAAACTTCTTGAAAACCACAAGATTTCTGTATTACTTAGAAAACCGAATTAACTCTCTGATCCCAAGAACGGGTGACCACAATTTTGCCATTTTGAGGAAGCTTAGTATTTGATGAGTTAGCATATAGAGATAACTGCCCCAGAGAGGCGCAAATGAAACCAGTCAAGACTTAAGTGAATTTTTAAAAAAACTCAAAATCATGTTTCATTTCTTGATCTGGGTGATAGCATACGGGTGTTTTCACTTTGTAAACATTCACCGAACTTACTACTTGTAATTTATGTACTTTTTTGGATGTATTACATACATACATACATACATACACACAATTTCTTCCTCGAAAAGAAGTCTCACCCACCCCGCTTTCCTGTCCTTCTGCAATGCACTGCGGTAACCCCTGTGGTCTGCTTCCCCGGACACATCCTTCACATCCCCCACTGAGGATCTGGCCAATCGGAGCGCCCTACCTCCCGGGCTCAGTGACTGAGGAGTGTGCTCCTCAAACGGGGCCAATCAGAGTCTTCCTTGGGCCCTGGGTGTTGTGTGGAGGGACTTAGGTGGTGTAGGTGTTGGCGCGTTAATTCCACCAGATAATTTAGAAATACAGTCTGCGATATCCTTCGTGGGTATAATCAGAACATCTGGTCTGGCGGTCTCCCATGAGAATCTACCTGCCTCTAACTTGGACCAAAGCTAGATTGTTTTAAAGTATGGAGATAGGACTGGTGTATTTTAATATTTCCCTAAATTCCTCGCCACTCCCCCCCCATTTTTTCTTTGTACTGTGCTACTAACAAATGTAACCATCCAGAGAGTCAGTAAGTCATTCCCCCCCATCTCAGTCCCTCCTGTTATCAGCCAGCTCTCCGTGGGTGGAGGGGAGGCTCATAGCCTCTCATATCCAGCTTCTTTTTTTGGTTAAAATGCCAGGTTCCTTAACCTGAGGATAAGGAAAATGTTCCCCATGACCCCTCTTGCTTTATGGAATCCATGTAAGAGAATGAATCTCTTTTTTCTTTTTTCTCAAAGAAAAAAAAAGAGCAAGATTGAAAAAAAAAAGGTTCTACTCCATTTTCAAGTTCCCAAGTAACAACACCCTGGTAGCTGAAAGTCATCTGTAGTTGCGGAGTCACTTGCTGTAGGCAGAACAGAATGAAACAACAGGACTGAGCAACTTCTGAAGGCTTGCTCTCTCCAGCCCAGGCTACAGCCTTCTCTGAAGCTCTCCTTTCCAACCGTTTAATTTTCTCTTCGTGTGTTCGCGGTCAGCCTGGGTATGTTCCTGAAAGGAGCCCAGCGGACAGCGCTGCTGGGCATGGACTACCTCATCTACGTTGTTCTTTTGTGCTTTTCTGGATCCTCTTCAAAGGATTCATATCACATTTTAAAAACTATCAAACTGTACATTATTGACTCAGTTCTAACTGCTTTAGCCAGAGGGAAGAGGAAAAGAGTGAAGGAAAGCAGATAATAGACATAGGGCTACATGTGTCTAATTTGATTTATCTCAATTATTTATAATATTGTTTTCTCCTGCACACAAGCATCACATCTGATCTTAGAAAAGGTACTCGTATATTTCCCAGGCTTCTGTCACATTTACATTGTGGCCTGAATAAATATAAATGTGGAATATTTTGTTGATCTATTGTACATTTACTAGCTCCAGGGAAAGCGCATTACATCATTTGTATTAGCAAATGTTTTATTTAAATATTTAAACACCAAAATACTTGATACATGTGTATACAAGCATACTCAGAATTTGAAATTACCCCAAAATTAAAAATTGTATTGATTCATATACATGTCTCTAAGCATTAAACATTTAATTATGTAACTGAATATATGAGTGTCTTCCTTCATTTCTGGCTTTTATATACTCTCCATGTATTTCTAATATCTCCACATCTAACCCTCAGTGGATGTAATTCTGTGTACATATAAATGCATTTTTCCCAAAAGCATCAAGAATGCATGCCATGAACAATTTCAAAGAGCATCAGAAATTATTCAGTCCACTTAGCACTTAAAGCTTCTAAATATTTAAGAAGCCATCATTAAAAAAAAGAAAAACTAAAATTGCAAATTATGGCAGATAAAAATGTACTACTCTTTGTGTATAAAGAATTCTTACAAAACAGTAAGGAAATCCCAAAAGGACTAATAGAAATTGGATACAAGCCATAAAACTGGCAATTCACAAAAGAAGAAATACAAGTGGCCAATAAATGCGTGAAAAATACCTGTTAGTAATTACAGCATTGCCACATAACACATGACAATGGGATGCACATTCTGTTGTAAAACCAACCAAATCAAGGTTTTTGTTATTAGCTAACCCACCGTATCAAGGACCCTGGGAAACAAGCCCCCCGTACCCTGCCAATACGCAGGAAATGCTGGAAACTGTCAGAAGGCACTCCGACCACACGCATCAAAGTCATTCCTTTGTCGAGGTGACACCACATCTAATAATCTCTTCTAAGTCATCTTAGGTTAATTCAAGGATGTTTGTACAGATAACGATCACAGCATTGTACACAACCGTGAAAAATAAAAAAACCTCAGTGCCTATTAATCACAAAGAAAGCAAGCCCAGGCTCAGCACTGAGGCAAATTTTCAAAACTCACATCAAATACAGCTCAGGGTTGAACGAGAGCCCAGGTCTGTGCTTCCAACCCCCTCTCTAAGCCCTGGAAGCCTGTGGTTTACCTGGAAACTTCTTTGAGGTGCCTCTTAGATTCTGGGATCACAAGTTTGTTTCTGTTTCTCCTGAACCCAATAGTAGATAGCAGTTTTCCATCCCTCCCATGGCTCAGCCTCAGTGCTCTGAGCTCCAAGTAGGGTTTTTTTTTCCAACTACAGTTGATGTTCAATATTATTTTATATTAGTTTCAGGTACACAGGATAATGGTTAGGCATTTATATAATTTACAACATGATTCCCCCTGATAATTCAAGTATCCATCTGACAGTTATTACAATGTTATTGACTACATTCCCTGTGCTGTACTTTACATCCCCATGACTATTCGGTAACCGCCAATTTGTGCTTCTTAACACCTTCACTTTTCCCACCCAGCCCCCCAGTCTCCCCCCCTTCTGGCAAGCATCAGTCTGTTCTCTGTATCTATGAGTCTGTTTCTGTTTTGTTTGTTCTTCAGATTCCACATACAAGTGAAGTCATGTGGTACTTGTCTCTCTGTCTGACGTATCTGACTTAACATAATACGCTCCAGGTCCATCCGTGTTGTCACAAATGGCAGCATTCAAGTAAGATTTCTGGGGTGGGGGAACATGGAGGCAGGGAATACTGCTGAACAATGAACCTTTGGCGCCCTCCATGGCATTAGATTCGGCACCAGTGTGAGCTGAGGAGCCCCATGGACCACTCAGCGGAGTGCCAAGGTGCGCACCGGGCAGAAAAAGCCTTCATCTAGGGCTCCGTCACCAACATGGCGCAGCTCATCCAACTGCACTTGGATTCAGCTCATCACCTTCCCCTCCGGGAGCCAATGCCCCCGACGCTGCCCCCCTCTTTTCTGTTTTGCTAACAGCGAACGGTACTCTCTCACTGAAGAGGTGGTGCTGCAACAGCCTCTACTGTGGTTCCTCCGTGAACCTTCTGAGGTGGAAGGGCCACGTCTCCCAGGGCCACGAAGCACAGGCAGAAGTGTGGTCTGTGAATGGAATTCCTGCGTCCCCAACATCTGAGTCAGCTGCTGAGCTGAACAAGCCGAACACCGCTTTCCCAACACTGAGTTAAAGGCCAAATAAATTTAATCACCCTGAGCCACTGATTCTCAGAGAATGCATCATCAGCCAAGGCTTGCCAGGTATATAAGATATACTAGATTCTGGCGCTACTCAGAATCCACGGGGTCCACCAGGTGCAAGGGGCTGGGACGCCCAGTCCGCGTGCGTTGTAGCAGGCTCTCTGGGGATTCTGACGTGCTCGGGTCAGAACCACTGCCCTCAGCCCGCAGCGTACAGTTGGAGTCCACGGCCACAGATTCAGCCAAGCAGAGATGGAAAATATTCAGAGGAAGACGTGTCACATGGTTGCTGACCTGCACTACGTGCTTAGCCCCGCTATGGCTGTCTGTACTCAACACTGTACAGACACCTCTCTTGCCGTTATTTCCTGAACAACACAGTACAACTACTTACACAGCATTATCACACTGAATTGGGTATTGTAAGTGATGTAGAGATGATTTCAAGCGCATGAAGGATACGTGTAAGTGTATGCAAGTACTACGCATTTTACACGAGGGACTTGACTTGACTGCCTGCAGATTCTGATACTGGCGGGGTCCCGGAACCACCCCTGCAAGTCCTGGGGGACAGCCATACATCCTTTCGTATAGCACATCACACATAGCATCTGTACCATAACCTGACTGGCTGAGAGTCTTTCTGTTTTCACCTTGTATTTTTAATGAGCCCCAACCATGTGTCCCGAAGAATTCTAGGTGGAAGAGGACATACAAGAAGCCAGATTAGGTTCTGCTTACTCTCTTAGGTGATGGCAAGAGTAACAACGTGAGATTTAGTTAGTGGATAAAACATCAAGACTAAAATTAACCGTGGATTGTGATTAATCACCAAGTGAATGAGTGGAGGAGGAGGAAGAGAACCTCTGTGGTTAAACACCGACTGCAGAACCCTCTCTCCAGCCTCCGGCTCACTGCGATCCATTCCAGGAGGTTTTGGTGCGTATACAAGTCTTCCCCAGCTTGTCACGCTGTAGGCAAGCAACTGATGCCTGCAGACTCCTTGGTAACTTGTCAGCGCATTTTGCTGTATTTCCACAGACCACGCACATTCACGGGCAGAGCGCACCCAGTGCTACAGCCAAACAAAGGCTGACGCTGTCTTGATACTGATTTTAACGTGACGCTGAAAAAAGTGAGAGCCACTGTCCTTTCTTCTGTACTTTGTCTCCTGATGCTGCTGTTTTCCTGGGCTGTGATGCCCCCATCTCTCAGACCTGAAGCTCTCCTGCTGCAGCGAGTAAGGAGGGGACAGGCCCTGGAGAGAAAAGGGGCAAGGGCAGGGGAAATCTGGTCCTGGAGGAAGCAGGGTGGTGGGACTGCAGGTAAGGGGGTGGGAGCTGGGCCGGGGAACTGGCTTTCCAACCCCCTTCTATTCTATCAGGACCCCCTCCTGTCTACAGTCGTATTTCCACAGACGCGAACACGCACACACCCGTCAATGAACCATCACATGAAGTAACGTGCAAGGCATCTCCAGTGCCAACTACAGTACCTGATACATGATAGCTCCCTATTATTAGCATTATTAACATTTATTATTATTTTAAAAGTAGTATTGTTTATTTTCCCTGTCATTTATCTTTTTTCCCTGATGTTTCCTTATTTACCCGGCAAACCCCCACTGCCATCCCGACTCCCACTTCCCATTTTGAACGGGAAGCCCGCTCCCTCCTTCCGCCCCTCCCACCCTTCCTTCCCTGCGGCCTGGCTCTGCCGCGCGGCGCCACGCCGTGCTGTGCTGCGTGATCACGTCGTGACACTTAGTTCTACGTCAGCCTCCCCCCTCGCGCTAAGGCCCGTGAATGACAGGGCCTAGGCCTTGCACATGCTCAGGGCTTCGGGCAAGCCCAGGCCCTGGCACTTGCTGAAAGTGTGTGGAACGAACGCCGAGTAAGTCGAGTCGCTGGGAGGAGAGGGAGCGCCCGAAAGCTGCCTGTGGCCTTGTGAGGACCCCGTCCGAGCACACGGTGGTGACGTGCTGCATGTTCTCGGGCTCCCCACCGCCGCCTCTTTTGTACTGCCTTTCATAGGTTTCACTGTCCTTCTTACTGGGTCTGAATTTTTTGCAAGTTTCCTCATGTTCAATATTATCTTAAGCTATGATTGGCTTGAGTTTTGTCAGTTTTCTCATATCTTCCACAGAGAGCTTTTTTTCTTTCACGTTGGAAATCTAAGACATTAACTAACATTTACTGCGCCCTTACTGTTCATTTAGTCAACAAATATGTACTTACTATCTAACCTCTGCCAAGCACTGCTGTGCATGGGTCATAAAAGAGAAGAGACAGAAACCCGCTGTGTGTCGCTCAGTGCTGGATGTCTTCCACAAACAAGCACATCATCCAGCCACACGTTGGGGAAATTAACTTTCCAACTGTCGGGGTGCACTTCAGCCTAGAGAACTGGGGAAAGTTTCCGGTTTACACTAATCTCCTTTCCACCGTGAGTGGCCAAAGACAGCATCCGACAGCTACCAACTGTGCCCTGCGCCCTGTCCCTTCATGTAAAATCTACCGAGCTCCTCTTCTGGAGCACAGCTGTGTGCTGCTCAGCACCCAGTGGGTGCAGGAGAACCGCACCCTGGCCCACAGGCTACCCCAGCTCCAGCTGTTTATTGGGGGAGGTGCTTAACAGTGTTGTGCACCCAGGCAGTTGCTTGGGTACAACCCTTAAAGCTTCTGTGTGCCTTGGTTCTTATAACTATTATTATTATTAGGGTGAAAACCACATGGCACAGAATTTTGAAACACCTGGTTTGATTTGAAATCCCGTGTTGACTCTAGGGACTATTATAGAGTAAAGAGAAGCCAGCTGATCTAATTTTTCTGCTTAAATAGTATTTTTAAAAACATACACAATGGCAAGTTGTTTTACGGGGGTAAAAAAGGCAACATAAAATTTATCATCTTAACCATCTTTAACTATTTTGTTCACTAGTGCCAAATATACTCACATGATTATGAAACAGATCTCCAGAAGTTTCTCATCTTGAAAATCTGAAACTCTGTACCCATTACCAACAATTCCCTTTTTCTCCCTCCCTAAAATATTTCTGCATGGTTTTCCTATACAAAGCTTATGGAGTTCAATCCTTTTTCTTGGGTAGGTCTCCTAAAGTACAGAAGAAATTGAAAACGGCCCCTACACTGCTGGTCTATGGGTCGTTTTTGTCCGTCTGCGGAAATCAGAGGCTGTCGGAGAGCTCTGGGTGGCTCCAGGCCTTTAACAGGCACTCTGACCCCAGGTAATACCAAGGAATTGGGACACCTTTTGCTTGTTTGTGTGCTTTGGAAGAACTTCAAGAAATGTGCTCTAGGAGATGAAAGGGCGTCAGAGCTGTGGGTTCGTCCCTGCTCCCCAATGCTACCATTCCCCGCTTCACCCAGGCTCAGACAATAATCACGTGACCTGCACGAATGGCAGGTGTCTCCTTAAACCTGAGGTCACTGTTCATCATCTTCCCTTTATGACTGCCATAGGTTTTGAGAAAACATCACAAAACTGCTCTCTTATGTACCTGGAAGAATTTGGAGCTATGTGTCTGGCCTGGTTCTGTGTCTTGATTGTTTCAGGCTTGCTCTCTTTCCTCTTACACACAATCTGGATTTAGGAAATTAAAAGAAAATATGTTAATAAACAGAAAGTTACTATGTGGCAGGTGAGTCTTCCGCGTCAGTGTGGTTCACCCAGTGCGGTTCACCCACGCACTCCACAGCCGCCGCACAGACAGCAGCTGAATGAGGGAGTGAGCCTGGGGCCGGGAGCCCTGCCGGGAGCGACCTCCGCTGATGTCCTTTGGTCTCTGGTCCTCTCAGAAATCTCTGATGCCGTCCTTCCGTCCATTCTTAGTCCACGCGGCTCAGGCAGAGCTAGCCCACCCCTGCCCTAATGGGCGAGTGGGTCACCCCAACCATGGTCATGACGGAGGCCACCACGTCCGGCGCCCCTCATCTGTAGCTGGGGCTCTGGTAACTGCCTCCGGCCAGACGTGCACGTCTGGGGTGAGACCCAGTAACAGGCGCTGTAACGTACTTTTCCACTACAGGGCAACATGTCAAAGGGAACTGAACAGACCACAGTGAAAGTCACCAGCTCAATCTGATCAGAAGGATAGCTTGGAATTTAGATACATTAACGAATGCGAAAATAAAGTGGGATTCTATTAAGAAACTGCTAATAAATTCAGAAAATGTAAAGGCAGACCCAACTCTGAGAACAGTTTGAGGACTGAACCAAGCAGAGACACTGCTAAACTATATTAAATACCACATACATCTGAAATGTATCAAAACTTATTTTCTGACAAAGAAAAAAGTAATACATGCTATTTCCACACTGAGCCCTGTATAGAATGCTCTTTGCAACACTGGTACATTAATATACTTTCTACAAAGAGTTGATTTATCTATCTCCTATTTCAAAAAGTATTTACAGATCGTTTAAAGTGAACTGTGCCTTTGAGTTGAAGATTAACTTGTTTAGAAGACTTTGCGCTGCCAGAGACACCAACAGATTACAAAAACAATAAAGACGCGACGACTTTGACGGTCATTACAATAACCCAGCTTCTCCCATGGCTGCCTACCTTTCAATGCTAAAACAAAAAACAAAACAGACAGACAAAAAAACCCCACCCAGGTGTTTAAATGTGTGTGTGTGTACACATAATTGAGAAAAAGTTTTATAAAATACTGCTTTTCTGTATCACCTGCAATTCATTATTTTCCATTTTATTTCATTCCATCCTATTTATTCCTCTATCTGTTTTGTTCTATCCTATTCTATTACATTTCAAAATGTCCACTGTGGCTCACAGAGCTGACCTCACAATTTTCTAATCGATCGTAGTGAGCAGTTGAAGAGCACTGCTCTAGTTTGGGGCACAGATTGGATAAAAACAAGAAACGTCTTCTCTCAAAGGGAGGGAGGTGGGGAGGGCTGGGGGTGGGATGGGAGTAAAAGGCAGAAAACTGTATTTGAACAATTAAAATTTTAAAAATTAAAAAAAAAAATGTCTTCTCTCTCTACCGGCCCCAAGAACTTTGCCAATCTATGTCAGATTCACTTCTACATTCTTTTCCATTCATTCATTTCTTAATTTATTAGAGGAATATGTACAAAACCCCAGCCATGAGTTGAGCTCTTGGCCCGATGCTGGGAACACAGGGGTGGGCAGGAGAGACGCGGAGCGTGCAGGACCAACCAGCTCTAAGGAAACTTGGGTCAGAGGAGATCTCGCTCCCACGGGGGGGGGGGGGGGGGGGGGGGGGGGGGGGGGGGGGGGGGGGGGGGGGGGGGGGCAGTGAGGTGAGGAAGGAGGTGGAATGTGCTCTTACATCATGGCAGCGGGGGAGTCATTTACTCAACAGTTTCCTGATACGAACAATGAGTGCAGTTTTCGGAAAAGAAGACGTTATACTTGGCCCTGCTGAGATGAAGATCAATCAACAGTGTCCCTGTAACTGCTGCTAGTCTGACAGGGTGGGGCAGGCAACACATAAATAATTACAATACGATAGAACAACACATTAGACCAACAGCACCATTTTGCAGTTGCACAGAGTTAAGGAACAGTTAAAAAGAGGGGAAATGGAGGCCGTAAGTAGGGGAGGAAATGACGGGAGAGCAGGGCAAACACTGGGAAGGAGCCTGGCTGTAGGGAGATATTTTCTAGGACAGGAAGAAATCTGGCAGTTTTTACAGGCTGAGGGCAAGGAAGCCCAGAGAGGCAAAGGCAGCGCAGGGCTAACTGGCGCAGCAGGTGTTGACGGGTCCGAGGGCGGGGATGGGTGGGGGATCCAGTCTGGAGGAGCAGGGAGCCACCCGGGAAGAGGGCCTAGCATGTGGAACACTGGATGGGTACGTACGACACAGGGGTAACAGTCAAAGCCCACAAAAGCATTAAATGAAGAGGAGAAATACTATTTGAAGTGATGGGAATTCTGCAAGCTTTCTGCCCCGAAACTGCTCCTTAAGGTGCGCGTCCTCTCACCCCAGCCCTTTATTTCTCTGACTTCTTTCCCCGCCACCATGGCCTTTTATTTATTAACTCGTACTTAACAATAACGCACATGCAGCAGACTGCAAGACACAAAAGTACAGACCTTGACGTTTTCACCTACGAGCACACCTGTGTGCGACAGGCACCAGTGTTAAGAATCGACACTGCCGGCACTCCGGGAGTCTGCCGTCCCTACCAAGGGGAAAACTATGTAAGGTGTCCGGTAAATCAACCCGCATGCAAGAAGGCGTTTCTTTAAAAGTTATCCAAACGGACAGTCGTATTTCCAACCTGTTCTCAACTGTTTACCCAAAATGTTTCCCTCACCCCTATATTGTTTGCTTAGTTGGAGTAAAAGTGGAATGAGAACGAGGCCAATCAGAAGGTCCTTTTCTGGAAGACTCCCCTTAGAAAACAAATGTTTCGAAATGAAGTGGAAATAATTAAAATCCAATGTGAACCACCGATCTATACAATAAATAACCTGTCTCTGGCTGTCTTACACATTGGATGAATTGGTCCTTTTTAAAAACCAAAATATATTTTCATATTACTTAACAAAATGAAATTTTGGAAAATACAGAAAAGGCAAACCAACCCACAGTCCATCACCCAGAGAGACCATTCTCTGCAATCCTGAAACATGGGAAACATTTTTAATGTCCAGAAGTAAGGAATGATTAGTTTACAGTACGTACATACTTAGAAACTCTGAATGGAGATGTGTTAAAAAAAATAAAGTACAGCTACATGAACGAACACGGGAAATATCCGCCATCAACCTGTCAGTGAAAAAGTCTCAGAACTATATGCATAAGGCTATCTTATTAATGTTGAAAACACACAGATGAAAAAGGATGTGAATGTATTGTTTTATCCAAAAACATCTTCCTTGGTCTCACTCACACAGACATGACTTCAGTTTGCTTTCGGAGTCATGAAGGGGCACTTTCTACCTGAGAGACAACGCTACTTGAGGACAGTGGCAAATGGCTCCTTACTCACTTGGTCAGCGCAGATTTCTTGGTAAATAACCTTTTGGAAAAGAACACACATGTGTCTTGTGGAAATGTCAAGTATTCAGAGTTATCACATTTGTAACATTTCCTATTCTGTACTAAGTCATTATTTCTAGCATGTCATTCTCTTTCATGAGATGTTGAAGTGCCACTAAACCCAGTACGACTGGTTCAGATATATTACATGAGAAGCTATCCTCAAGGTACAACCAGAATAATCCAAATACGGCATCACTTACTACACATCACCTTGAAGTCGGTGTCCTGATTACAAATAAAGCCACCGGGTACCCTGTCCCCACGTCAGTACACATGACTCTCCCCCCTGCTTTTTTGTTACCATGCCTTTTCGGAGCCCGCATAGAGGGCCCTTGCCTGCAAAGGCACCAGTTTTGCCAAGGTAGAACGAGACGGAATTCTCTTTTCACATGTATGTTGATACTTATCGGCATGATTCCATTTTTCACGGATAATTTTAATTATTTGCTCTGAGGCCTCTCCCAGTAGAAGACACACTCCTTAGAGGCAAGGACAATGCCTTATTCTTCTTCAGAACACTAGCTGGTGCTCGGCACGTACAGTGCTAACTCTGAGGCACTGCCAACGTTCAGATGATGGTACTTACACATCAATGGTAGTATCTAAAAAGCAGGTCTTCTTTTACATGAATATTTCTTCTGAGTAATTTATTTAGCAATTGTCAAAGATTTCATTTTCCAGAAATAGCCACCGAAATATATCTACTCCAATGGGAAGGTGACACTTCTGCCATCAAGTAGCATGGCCTACATGCCCTCCTCTTGAACCTGGGCAGACTTCAGTGCCACCTGCATCTGCACAGCACTTTTGCAAAATGATGCCACATGATTCCCACAGGCAGGCCATAAAATGTCACGGACTTCTGCTTTGTCCTCTTGGGGCATTTGCGCCTGCAACCCCACCACCACGTGGGGAGGCCAAGCAGGCTCAGGGACAGGCCCCCTGCAGGCGTTCCAGCCGAAGTCCCAGCTGAAGTCCCAGCTCTGAGCCAGCCCTGACAGCAGACATGAGAGTGAGCCTTCCAACCCTTATTCCAGCCCTGAGCTGTCGTCACCGGCTGATGCCGCAGGGAGAAAAGGGCTCTCCCTGCGAGCCCTGTCCAAGTCACAGATTCATGAGCAAAATACGTGGTGGTTGTGGGAAGCCACTGCGTACAGGCAGCCTGTTAGGCAGCAACAGGTAACCAGAAACAGCCACCACCAGCTCACATGCCCTGGAAACGGAGGGAAGGGCTGGGGCCCCCGAGACCGCTCTTCTACTTCCTGTTCTTACTCCAGGTGCGGTGAGAAGCAACATGGGCAAATGGGAATCAGGTTAAAACCAGCAGGATGACCCCAGAGGAGGACAGAAAGTCCCTGTAAAGTTAATTCGGTCCCACTGACTTTCAAACAGAAACACCGAAGATGCATTTACGATGCCTGCATTTTTTAAAAAAAGCGGAGAAAAATATTTCACACTGTTATGGAATGATTGTGGCAAACTCTTCTAATATCTTATTCGTGTTAAAATCCTGTTATAGGTATGGAACGTTTATTTTCTAAAGCTGGTGTTTTGTGATCTTGTGATGAAGAGCCTGTTACTCGTTGTGGGAAGCCTCAAAATTTGCCCCAAGTTACTGAACAATCAGTGGGAACAGAATGTGGTAACTGACCTCATCGGTGCTTTTGACACATTAAATCATATTGTGATGAAAAAAATCACACAGGAGTGACGTGAGTGATGTTAACTGCCTGCCTCATAGACACAGGCTGTTTCCTTTCCTGGGAAATTACTTGTGACAGTTAAATTAACGTTAAGGGACTTGGAGGCTGGCAAAGATTTGCATATTTTCCCCCATTATTTATGAACTGCCAAGTTCTTTTGAAAGCACAACAGCGCACTTTTATATTAACAATGAAATACATTATTTGGGAGGAAGCAATGAAGAATGAGACTGAAGAAACCAGGCTGGAGTTTACCGACCACTTGAATCTATAGAACGGCTGCAGCACATAACCCTGAGTCACACTGCCTTAGTTCTTTAGTGAAGATCAAATGTAAACCGTTTTTTATAAAGAACTAAAGTCTGTTAGATTCTAATTTTGTTTTTTATTCCCACCTAAGTCAAACTACTTTTGTCTTTGAAATGGCAGATGTCAAGTCCACAGCAGTCTGACCTTGGCCAAGAAGCGTGCCTTCCTTTATTATTATTATTATTATTTTAATTTTAATTGTTGTTTTTGTACAGTTTTCTGTCTTTTGCTCCCATTCCAGCCCACCGCCCCAGCCCTCCCCACCCCCTTCCTTTAGACATCCAACCAAACAAACCAAACAGGTGCATTTCCAACCTGCTCTCTGGCAGGGAAGGCCCTCACTGGTACAGCTGGAGAAACAGAAATCAACTTCCTCTGCTTTTCCCTTTAATGCTCTTTTCCTCTTTTGCCCATAATCTTGAGTGGGTGCTGATTTAAGCAAATTACAAGTCTGATTCCTAATCACATTTTTTTTTTCAAGTTTTAAAATCAGTGCCAATTTCTAAGAGGAGGTGGTTAGCCCCCATTGTTATGCAGATGTCCTCCCTGGGCCCCACTCTGCCCTACTGCCTGAGTTCCAGAGGCTTACGATTCAGTAAAGATGATTATGAAACTCAAAATATTGAGAGAGTCCATGCAGAAGGATGTTGCTGGTGATCTTTGAAGTGTCAGAAAGTGAAAGACTGTCAAATCCATTGCATCCTGCCGAGCTGACACTATGGCTATAAGGACTGGTTAGCAGCTAAGGAGATGGCAGATGAGACAGCGCCCACCCTGTAAACAGACTGTGATTACAGTTACGCGAAGAGAGTCCGTGGGAAAAGGAAGACACCATTCAAATCCTGACAAGGGTGGCACTAGGATCGTAAAGAATGATTATTTTTTCTCTTCTCATGTCTCTGTACATCCCATAAAGGTGATTGTTATTTATTGCTATAAACAATTTTTAAAAACAACTGTCAAATACTTAACAATGCTTGAACCAAGCAGGAGAGAATAGAGAACATTTGGAACTACGGCTAAATACAGAGAAAGTCTTGACCGCGGTCCTTCCTTTTTCGTATTGCCCAGATCCACGAGGCACTTAGAGGAGACTTCGACCCGTGGACACGGTCCCTAACAGATAAACTCTGCTCCCACTCCTAACGTTCCCGAAAAGAGCTTCTGCTTGACTTCCTCATCTAACTCCTTCACATCCTCAACCTTCACACAACCTTCACAAAACCTGGAGTTCACAAAAGGCATCTTGTTTAGTGAATAATATTTTGCTTTTGAACTTAGAAAATAGCAAAATGCACATCAAGAATTGCAAAGCTGTTTTCGAGAAAACAAGGTTCAGTCGACACAAAGACTAGGTGAGATATGATGGCATCAGAGGCAAGCCTGGTTTGGGGGGTGGGGAGAAGTCCTTAAAACTCATGCAGGAAAGCCAGTAAGAAGTGGAAGGAGAATTTGCAAAATAGATGTAGTTGAACCACAAACTTTACAGAAAAGTGTTGGTATAAATAAAAGTTAGATTATAAACAGAAATCACATTAGCATGGACGGGGTGGTTGGGGCAGGGGATTTGGGGTTTCCAAAGAGGTCTAGGGCTGCGTGCCTGCAGGCACTGGGCTTGCTGTTTCGCCGCAAGCATGTTACTCGCCTGCAGTGTACATGTGTACTTGGAACACAGGTTCAGGTTTTAGAGATTATCGAAAAGCTCTTGCTCTCTCCCTTTGCTTTTAACAAGGACAGTTTTCTCTCCTCTTGCCTAACAAGTTTAGTCTTGGATGATTTTGTTTTTTCTGTTCAATCCACACTTTTGTTTAAAAGGTTAATCTAGTTATAAGTAATTAATAATAGGCTAATGCAAAATTTATACAAAATGTTTAAAAATGTTCATTTTGCCTTCTACCCTCCATGCATACAAAATCATTCCATCAAAAGTTTATTTTCACTTCCCAAATATGAAAACCAATATTCCTGAAATTCTGGCCGGTATCTTTTGGTCTCATTGTTATTTCCATATAGTTGAAATAAAGGCAAAGGGCCGGCAGCATCATCTGGGCCTTGCCTGAAGCCATTTCTTTCCACAAAGAGCACCATTAAAAGGTATAGTTCCCGTAAGGACCGCACTGTGAGATGTGCGGAGCCCTGGAGCTGAGGGGGGCCCACCAACCTCGAGGGACATTCCTGGACATGAGGCCAGGAACACCCCCAAGAGAAGTCACTGGGCCCATCCCTCCCTACTGCCAGGGTGGCGACCTGAGGGATGGTACTTCTGCTAATCTAGGGACAGCTGTCTCCCACCCACTCTCTTTGTATCAGCTCTAGGGCTGCCACCGTTCCTCCAAGATCCTTCGAGAGAGTCGCAAGGCCAGTCCTCAGTATTATCGCCCCAGCAGTGAGAGCCTGGCCCTCATCTCCCAGGTCCCTTCTGATCCTAACCCTGGTGCCTAGCTCATCTGCCTCCTGAATTTCTCTTTCCTGCTGTTGTTCTGTAAAGAGAAAAAGAAGGAAAAAAGAAATGCAAACAAGAGAGAGTAATTTATAATTCTCTCAATTTTTTGTAGGTTTGCAATGAAGAACTTTACGTGATTCCCTTCTACCTGCTGCTGTGAAGAACAGAACCTGGGACCCACACCAAACTACTCTAGAGCCACCCACAAAGAGCAACCTCCCTTCTTTTCTCCAGGCACAAGGGCAGTGAGCAGGCATTGAGCTGGGGGCTCCTGAAGACCCTGAGCTCTGGGCGTCTCCAGACGCCACCCTCCCTCACCGTGAGCTGACCTTCTGGTTCTCTGAGCAACAGGCTTCACTGTGAACAATCCAGACCAATAAAGCGGGTTTCAGTGTTTTTTTTTTTTTTAAAAAGTATCGTTCTCTTGGTAGTCCATTTCCTTGTCTTGGCATGTGGCCGTCACCGTTCTTTGTTAACATGGTTATAAGAAATTCTTTGAAAGGTAATCAATTGGGTATGACAAATTGTTTATCCATTTTTCATCCCCACATTCATTCTTCTCTTTGACAAAAATTGTTATTGTCAAAAATTGTTATTTGACAAAAATAGTTATTTGGAGAATGCATCTTGTTAACGATTCTTTAAAAAGCCCTCTTCTCCTTCCTTGCGTAAACAGCCCTAGTCCAAATTTCCTCACATCTTCTGTGCCACAATCACTCATCCCCTGTAAAATATGACAGACAGGGACTGGGGGCTCCAGTTTTTTCCGACGATGGGCCCAGGAACAGGGCTCTGTACGAACGGTCTGCATCAGTGACCGAACTAACGACTATGGGGAGTCTAGCGAGTACGTGTTTGTCATTCAACTGTTACACGCAATCCAAACAGGAGCCAAGAGCTTTGGACTTGACTCATCCATGAGTCAGGTGCTGGATTCACACCTACTATTCTTTTGACAGTAATCTTTACTGCTCTAATTTTAGGATGTAATTTTAGTAGTGGAATTAAGCTGGAACAAATCAAAATTATGTAATTAATTATACTAAGCTTCAATTATAATTACTGTTTGATCTCCACCTGTCAGCCCGACACCCCAGCAGAAATCCGGACACACACCAGCAGTCATGGGTGGGTGGAGGGCAGGGGAAGAGAGGTTTTCAACCAGCTGGTTTCTATGGACTCACTGATTATGTAAGTTGTATTTACTTTTGCTAAAAAAAAAATCTCAGGAATTAGTCAAGTTTATGCCACTTACTTGGACCTGAGGGTTTGGAGAAGTCAATGGACAGGCAGTGAAGGGAACTACACTGAGCAATTTTCCCCTTACCACTCATTTTGAAAGAGTTTAATTGATGTTAATTTTTTAAAAAAGTTCCTGTGGTCACATAAATTTGGTTAATGGTGGATTAAAAAATATAGTAGGTTTCTTTACCATAGGGTTTCTTGGTCTTTAATATGTTAATTAGATGTTGTGAATCTCCAAGAGGTGGGATATAAAATGTTTCTCAAACTGCTCTCCTTCAAAAAACAACAGTAGCTTTAATGAGGTATAATTTACATGATATGAAATTCACTTGTTTTAAAGGTAAGGTTGAATTATTTTTAATGAATTTGCAGAGTTGAGCAATCATCACTAAAATCCAAGCTTAGAACATTTCCATCACCTCAAAAACACCCCTTGTCCCACTGGCCACTATTCTGAATTCCCGCCTCCAGTCCCAGTAACCACTAATCCACTCTCCTTCTTTCTAGATTTGCCTCTTCTGGAAATTTTATATGGCTTTCACTAAGCATAATGTTTTTGAGGTTCATCCATTTTGTAGCATGTATCAGGGCTTCATTCCTTTTCAGTGAAAAGTAGTATCCCACACAAATATACTGCATTATTTTTGTACCCACTCGTGAGTGTATGGGCATTTGGATGACTTCCACTCTTGGCTACTGTGAACCCTTAGGAACAGTCAGTCATGTGCTGATTTCTCTTGAGCATATACTTAAGGTTGAAGCTGGGAATCACATGGTAAATTTCTATTTGATTTTCAAAGAAATATCCAAACTCTATTCCCACCATCAGTATAAAGAGTTCCAGTTACTTCCAAATCCTCACCAACTAGTAACTCACCAGCTAGTGAATATGAGTGATAGCTGGGCTGTGGTTTTGATTTGCATTCCCTGATGACCAATAATGCTGAGCATCTTTTCCTGTGTTTATTGGCATTCATATATCTTCTTTCTCAAGTATCTATTTAAATTTTGTGTCCATCGTAAAGGTGGGTTATTTTCTTATTATTGTGCTACAAGAGTTCCTTGTATTCTGGATACAAGGCCTTAATCAAATATGATTTGCAAGTATTTTTTCCCTCTGTGGTTTTTCTTTTTACTTTTTAAATGTTTTTTAAAGCATAAAAATGTTTAATTTTGGTTAAGTTAAATTTATGAAATTTCTTTTATCGCGTGTACTTTTTCCAAAGTCACAAAGATTTTTTTCTCCCATATTTTCTAAGAGTTTATAATTTTAACTTTTACATTTAGATGCATGATTCATTTGGGGTTAAATTTTTGAGTGCGATGGGAGAGAAAGATTTAAATATGTCTTTTTGCAGGTGAATATCCCATTGTCCCAGCACCATTTGTTGAAAATACTATCCTTTTCCTACTGAATTGCCTTGGCACCTTTGTTGAAATTCAATTGAGCATAAATGTAAGAGCCTTTAATATGTTAATGATGTTGTGAATCTCCAACAGGGAGAATATAGAATGTTTCCCCCAATGTTTTTTAACAAGGAATCCTACTCTTTCTTCCTCCCTTTTAAAAAGTCAGGCTTCCACAGAGGTTCTCACAGCTGTCTGCAGAACAAACTCTAGGAGAAGCTTCTCTAAGTGCTCAGGGCTCTAACTTTTGTTTGCAATGTGATTGCTTGTTTTTAGAGACTGAGAGGCTGAGTGTTGTATTTGAAGCTGCAAAAGCAAAGATATCATTTCTAGCAACATGCTTACAATTAGGAGAATAAGGCATTTCACTATGCAGAAATGCATGTAAAGACTGTGCTAAATATCTGTTATCGAATTAGGCCCACATTTTACACACACATATAAATAAAGGAAAATTTCTTACTGTGGGCTTAGTGGATGAAACTTTGGAGGCATGGGAAATTCTGCAATTGTGTTTTTACATTTTTAGGCAATACATCTTGCCTGACCATGACATCTGAAAGTAAGTATCGGTAATAAGGTGTTAAAGAATACCTACTTGCATATACTTTATCACACACATACACATATATACATCTATACACATACATGTTGGAGATATATTTTTCCTTTCTTTCATCTTAATCATATTTAACCAAATATAATACAAAATGCTGAATAACTGCTTAAATGACCTAGTTAAAACGACAATACCCTCACTTTAGCATTATATTACTACAACAGAAAAAAAGGACTCAGTACAAAAATAAAAGGTGAAATTAAAATGAAGTTCCCTTTACCATCTTGTAGTCATCTGCAGAAAGAAAATGTATAAAGGCCCACGCTGAGAGGGGGGAAACAGTACGAATACATGGACGGGGAGAACGCGTCACCACAAACCACGAAAAACAGAGCAGAACAGCGTGGTCTGCGGGGGCCTGCGGACTGCATGACCGACTGGCAGGCGCAGGACGTTCTCGAAACCCACCGAGAACAACCGTGCACACCAAGCACACAGGTGTCCCGCCAGCGCACGCTCCACTCCGTTCACTCCCCGAACCCACAGGTGGTTTTTCTAACCGGGCCTCAAACACACCCAGCTAGTGAGTGAGTGAGCTGCTTTCTGCAAAGCGCAATGCTGTTCTCGGAATATCTGAGATGGCGCGATCTCACCTTCTACATAAGAAGTGACTGCACACACAAGTTCCAAATAGACACCGGCAACATTACCCTTTCGGCTGCTCTACGACGCCACACAGAAGGTATAAAAGAAACAATCTCCTTGTGGAACTTCAGCACGTGTAAGGCGGGGTCGGAATGTAAAGCACCACCTGGGTCCGTGCAGCGTGAGGCTCCGCAGCCCCTTTGCACTTCCAGCCTCACTACACTTTTTTAAGTGCCCGTCTGAGCTTCAATCTCGAATCTTTTTCGCGAATGAATTTTGGTAATTAGCTAAGTTGGGGAAATTTACCTGCCCCTCAGCCCAACACTCGTTACCTGAAACCACGCTTGCTTTACCCACAGCATTTCATGACCCTTTTTCCTGAGTCGTTGGAAACTTCCAGGATACTTCCCCCCTCCCCCCGCCCCCCAAAGAAGTCCGCTTACAGAGGTTGTTCTAGACGGTTCCTCTGGGCTGCGTGGGCGCTCTCGTTTTTTCCCTCCTAGTCCGTCACTCTTACCTACAACGCCCTGGCGTCGAAGCAGAGGCGCGAGGCGAGGGCCGCACCAAATCAAACAGCCACAGGGCTGCCCGCCGTGACCTTGGCAACCGCGCGCAGTGGGCGGGGCTGGTGACCTCACGCCCAGCTGCGCCGCGGGTGAGACCTCGGAGCCTCGCGAGGATCCCGGGTGGAGAGCGGAAGTTTGCATTCCACGCAGAGATCCGGCACCCACGTGTCTGCTCACCGTGGGGGCGCGCTGGGCGGGGGGGGTCTCTGTTTAGCCCCACGCGGTTCTGCGCCGCTGGCCAGCTGCGGGGCGAGTGGGGCAGAAGGCCGATGGAGCCGGATGCGACCAGGAAGCCATTCCCTGGAGGACGCGCGGCTTTCCCGGGAGAATTCGAGTCTGGAAGCGCCTCCTCCCCAGAGGGGGCTGCCCTAGATGGACAGCTTCCTCCCTGGAGCGGCCTTCCATGAGGGACCTGGAGACTTTTGGTAGCATGGAAAGAAGAACTCGTGCACGGGCGGGGTGATTCCGTCGTACGCCTGGCTAAGATTTTCATGAGCGAGAACAGGGATAGGAAATGAACATACTTGCCGTCATGCGTAAACCAGCTACCTGAAGTGTACCTAGTTCTTACTCTTCGGTGTGGGTCCTCCATTAGCACATCAGTTCCTCCTTTTGTTTATCATGGAAACCACTCCAGTGGGGTTACAGATAAACTTCCACATCATTGTCAGTAACCACTAGGCTGTTTCTCAGCCTGTTAACCTCAGCACGAGGAATAACAAATGTAGTTAGTGAGTGATGACCTGTGCAGGAAATGACCAGCGAATCTGCAAATCCCAGCAAACGAACTGACCATATATTCCTACTTAATTAATTGCACACTTCATATGTCCATTCCTTCTATTTGCTTTGCAAAAAGAAAAGCCCTTTGAACCCAAATATTTATTGACCCTAGTCCCAGGCAAATCACTGAAGAGCCCAGAGGGAAGGCAAACCCCTGGGCACCAACTTCTAGCAGAAGCAGAATTGCAGGGACTCACTGCGCAGGCGTTTGCCCTACACAGCCAGATTTGATTGGAATCTGAAGATGTTCTTCATGCAGCCATTCCAAATATAAGTACAAATATATTGACCACATTCAAGGTAAATTTTGGGCTGTCCACACCACCGCTCCCTGTAGGTTGACTTTAATTACCTTAAATACACTTACACATTTAGATTAAGTTAAAAAGAGGGGAGAAGAGGTAGGTTGTGAAGTGGCCGGAAATAGAGGCACTTGTCCTGTGAGTGTCTGTATGCTCTGGGGAACTTCCCAGATGAAGACGGGGGTTAAATGACAGCAGGAAGGATTCCCATGCTAGGTTCATTTAAACTATGCTTTTCATTTGCTTGGATATATTTGAGATGGAAAAAAATTTCCCCCATTTAATTAAAACCGATTTATTGATACTTCTTCTGCATTATAACCTGTTTTTTTTTTTTTTTCTTCAACTTTTAGAAGTGCGGACAAAAATGCCTTTACTGATTAGGAGATGAATTTTATTTTCTAGAAAAGCGGAGAATGTGAGAGCACCTTCAAAGTGAGGTTCCTTGTCATAAAACTTGGATTTCAGTGTTGTTTGAAAGGCAAGGAATATTTATATTTACCCACGTGTGCATCATTTTATAATCACTTACAGTCTGTCTGGACCAGTTCTTAGCCTTGATGTTGAGCTGCTTTGGGAAAACATCACACTTTTTATAGCCAAGAAACCTACATTTAGTTCAAAGGATGATAAGCAGGTTTTGAAATCCTTAAGGGGGTTGTTCCGAATAGAAACTGAAAGGAACTCTCTTGCTTGAGAAACTGGTGGATTAAAGATGGCTGCAACTTCTTTGCCACGGCCTCCCCCTGCCTTCGCCAGGCTCCCCAAGGTGGAATTTATTTCCCTTCTCCTTGAATGTCGGCTGGCTCTGGGACTGCTTAATTAATCGAAAGCCTCAGAGGTGGCGGTGTGCCAGCTCAGGGACTAAGGCTTAAGATGATCTGGAGCTTTTTAATTTTCTGCCTTTTGAGGGAACCCCAAACAATCGCACAGGGACACCAGGTACCCTGCACGGAGAGCGAGGAGGCTGAGCTTGCTGGTCTCCTGTGGTGGGGGCGGGGACAGGGGCGGGGCGGGGGGCACTGCAGACCCCTCCGACTCCAGCCATCCATTGGAAGGCACCAAGGGCATCATGCAGCAGAAACACCGGCTGAGCTGTCAACCCACAGAAGTTAGAAAACACACACAGTGGTTGTCATTTTAAGCCACTAAGTTTGGGGTAATTTGTTTCTTAGTAAGAGGTAACCAAAATAGAAGGTGAACTCTTCCCTGGCACCGTATCGCATGGTTTTCACAGGGAATAGCTTTGCTTTATTGGAAAAACAGCTAGGCTTCTCTAGACTGAGTTTTGGCGGATGATTTAGTGTGTTACAGAGAGCTCAGGCAAGGGTTCCTGCAGTTAGGGAGTGTGGGGGGTCAGGTCAGAAAAGACTGAGTGGTGGAGCAGGGGGCAAGGAGTGACCTTCAGGTCTGGGCTGCTGGAGGCAGACGTGAGGAACCGAATTAATGTTGTGAGTAAAACCAGTGATCCTGAGGCAGAGTGTTGGGAGGAGTGGGGAGGAATAATAAAAATAAATGCATGATTATTCAAGTAAAAATGTTTATTCATATACCACATAAAATTATCTACCCCGCTACACTTTGGGAAATGCAGCCTAGAAATAATATTCTTTTTATACCTCCTGGCTCCTTTTGAAGAAGTCTTTCATGAGACAGGAAGTACAAGGGACTTTCTCATTTTAAAAAATACTGGGGTATGTTTTCTTGCATAATGAAACTCAGATATTTCTTCACTGCTCCATGTGACAGTCACACTTAGCCCCGTCAACACAACTGCACAGACACATCCGCACACAGAGAAACACAACGCACACATTCACAGACACGCATTCTCCAACAGGATGTTTTTCCAAACTGGTACACATGAACAAAAATTTTCAGCTTTTATATTAACAGAATTTCTTTGAGTGTCAATATTTTAGTATATTTGAAGTAATTATTTTATTCATAATTATTTTATTCATATGTAAACATAAAACTGTAGAATTTAAAAATTACACGTCGTCTTTCATTCGTATAATCATTTTGGCATTTAACTATTAAATAAGATATTGTCATTAACCTTGTTCTAAAAATCAAAATGATTGTATGCTTATTGGGTAAAAATAAAGCTTCTCTTGATTTTGGAAAATTCTAATTTTCCCACCTCTTGAAACCTTGGGTTATGTCTCATGAGCAGGTGCTTTGCCCAAGACCCATTTCTTTGAAGTCCCGTGTCTTCATTTATAAAACACGTTTGTGAATAAGGTGTTCACTTCCTTCAGAGCAGGGCGGTTGCCATGATGATCCATTTTTAAGACCTTCATAAGCTGCAGAAGGGAATGGCTTGTCTTAAAAAAATGGAATATGTAGAGTTTTACTTCATAAGTTAAAAAATGGCTGATTGAACTGTTTATTCCTTTACACATGGGTTACAAGAGCGTTTTCCTTAAAATGTCTAAGCAGTTAATTATCCGGGCTGTTTTCAAAATGCCTGGGTTTTTAAAAATTGCATTTAGTCTGAGGACTTCCTAGCTGCCTCTTTTGTATTTTATTGTATGATGAGTTTCTCCTCTTCTTTCCCTGGTTTTATCATGGAATTGTGGGATTTCGGAGCTGTGAGCAGTCATGGAAGTCACTTAGTTCTTATCTAGCTATTTAATTTGGTAACGGTGGCTGAGAGAGTCAATTTTCCACGTGATTTGTCAAAGAGATCTCATCTCTGTCATGTGGCAGCTTCTTCAGCAGAGGAGGGTTTATTGTGCCAAAAGGCGGGCAGCAGCCTTTCTCATGAGAAAAGCCTCTGCAGAATTCAAGACGACTTGGACTCGTAAGACCTGGTCAATCACAGTCCAGTTGCCAAACATCCGCCTGGTGACAGGCATGTGCCGCGGTGATCCCATCACTCCAGGTTGCCAGCTCTGAGCTGAGACATGGCGTGGTGAGATTCCTGCCCTGCCCTTCCTTGTTCCATGACTGGGTCCCTACACTCGGGGAATGGGGTAGGAATGACGGGGTAGGTACCACGTTACAACCGAGAAACACCCGTGTGCAGAAGTCCTGCACAAATGCTGTATGTGACCCCAGGCAAGGCACTTACCATCTGCAGTTCTTAATGGACCACATTCAATGATCTCTGAGATAAGCAGGAAAAACAACAGATGCTCCATCAAATAGTAAAAGGAAGACACATTTTTCACTTCTGTTTTTAAGAGAATATGCCGTACCGGACTGCATGGCAATAATGCAGTATTCCTTCCTGCACCTCCAGCCAGAAGCAAGAACAATGAGAGGGACACTGAATCCCAGGGTAGGATGAAAGAGTTGTAAGGTGGCCCTGGGAAAGCACAGGACACATTCAGGATTGGTTTTCAAAGTAATGGGAGTGAGCAGCAGTTAACCATGCAGCAAGGAAAGACGTATTCTTTAGAGAACATGAAAGCCAAGTTCTGCGGAGTAAGAGCACGATGCGGGAGACGGCCTGCCTGGCCGGTATCAGACCCCTTTCTCCAAGGGGGGCCTAGCTCCCCATTTAAAACCAACATTCTCGCTACAGATAATTAGCTCAGAAGGGGATGCTGCACTGAATTGGATCAGTCAAATCTTTGCTCTGTATTTGGAAATGAGATTCGGAGATAGCCAATGAGTATTGTTCCTTGTACTAAGGTGATGTAAACAAAAGCTTTCTGTGACCTCACGAATCACGTGTTCAGAGGAGCTGCAGAACTGGTCAGAGAGGTGACAAGTTAGGGGCTTCCTGAAGAGAAACAGAGGCAAAAGGCAGAAATGGGGGGGGGGGGCTTCTGCTTTGCCCCTGCAGACATTTGGTTTGGGGACCACATCCTTTCTGGGGCCAGATTCTCATGTCCCTGAATCCATCCAGTAAACTCCCTGGTCAATGTCACCCAGGCATCTAATGACAAATGGCAGGAACATTCTTGTGCAGTTTAGGTTAACGAGGAAGATCAGTAAAGAAACTTGGCCCGGAAGTTGGGTTCTTAGACAGCGGAGGGAAGGGCGAATTCCGGCGAAATCCACTCGGTCCGCCACACAGCGTCCTTTGTACAAGCTGGCCCCTACCACCCCAACCTCTCCTCCCTCTGCCGCTCCGCCAGGTTGGCTTCCTAACCAACTCATCGCTGAAGAGTCGGGAAGGCCTGTCCTCCCCAATTCCAGATCCCTCCATTTCTGACTTTTCCCTCAGGCCATCATGAAATAGACTAGTGATTTCCAAATGAGCAAAGTCCACACAGCAAAGATTTTCCGTTAGATTTAATAGTAACAGTGTTAACATTGTCCTCCATCTTTATTTCAAGTTTCCACTAATCAGCTGAGAAATTTTCTGTCCTTTCTCCTTCAACTCATCCCCTAAGTTCTACTAGGGCCAAAACTATTGGTTCAAAGCTGAAAAATGTAGTCGGTCCTCTGGATGTTTCTGAGCACATCCGGATGCCTAAGAGATAACCTCTGCTTTCTACCTGATTCTAGGTGAAGTCAATGTCTCTAAAACTTCGCTTCACAGGAAAAGCCAGTAACATTCCCAACTCTGAGGCCTCTTCCAGCGACATGTGCATCACAGAGCAGGAGACCGGGAGCTCTGCCTGGCTGTACCGTGCCTGTCCATGTGTACTCCTGTTTGGGAATCAGAGCGGGGTTCCCTTCCAACCCCACCTGGGGATCACTACAACGGGTGGATGAAGAGGGAGAATGGAGAGGAGATCCAACCTGGGCCGTTTATAATCTGGGTGACCTTGAGTCAGTCCTTCCACCTCTCCAATCCCCGAGTGGCAGGAGGGCCTCCTAGCTTTCGCATGCAGATGGCAGAGAAGGTGGCTGACTTTATAGCACACAAAACAACAGGCAGAAAAGCCAGCTTGGACACCTCAGCCTCTTTCTTCTGTCCCTATTCAGACTTCTCTGCTGGCACAGCCGTCAACCCAAGCGTTGTCTTCTGTTGCACCAAATAACGTGTCCTGCTGAACAGTTGTTTTCTCCCATGGCAGCTTCATGAGTCGCCCCTTTTTCTTCTCTCACACTAATGAGGTCCGGATACAGTATTGTTGCGTTTATTCTTCTAAGACAATATATCGCTTCCATGCTAAGTAAATAGCACATGTGCTTGGAATTATTTGGTGATCAATAATAATTAGGTATTCTGTGGATGTTTAAAGCGTTCACTCCACACTTTCATGTAGTTGCTTTCAATTAGTTAATCCAAATATTGATTGAATTGTCCTCTTTGCATTTGACCTCCTTTGTAAGGAAAAAAAAAAAATCATTCAGCTGTATTCTTTTCAGTTCCAGACCTAAAAATCAAACTGTGGGTATAAAAAGAAAAAACAAGGCATGCAATAATATGAAAAATATTTAGAGTCTCTCTCTCTCTGTCTTTCCCCTCTCCATTTCTTCTTTTATTTGTTAAAATATTTTATTGATTATTCTATTACAGTTATCCCATCTTTTCTCCACTTTATTCCCCTCCACCTTCCACCCCACCAGCATTCCGTCACCTTAGTTTGTGTCCATGGGTCATACATAGAAGTTCTTTGGCTTCTACATTTCCTATACTATTCTTAACCTCCCCCTGTCTGTTTTGCATCTACCATTTATGCTTCTTATTCCCTGTTCCTTTTGCCCCATTATCCCCCCTCCCCCTCCCGCTATCTGCTAACCCTCCATGTGACCTCCATTTCTGGGATTCTGTTCCTGTTCTATTGTTTGCTTAGTTTGTTTTTGTTTTTAGGTTCAGTTGTTGATAGTTGTGAGTTTGTTGTCATTTTACTGTTCATGTTTTTGATCCTCTTCTTTTTCTTAGATAAGTCCCTTTAACATTTCATATAATAAGGGCTTGGTGATGATGAACTCCTTTAACTTGACCTTATCTGAGAAGCACTTTATCTGCCCTTCCATTCTAAATGACAGCTTTGCTGGATAGAGCAATCTTGGATGTAGGTCCTTGCCTTCATGACTTTGAATACTTCTTTCCAGTCCCTTCTTGCCTGTAAGGTCTCTTTTGAGAAATCAGCTGATAGCCTTATGGGAACTCCTTTGTAGGTAATTGTCTCCTTTTCTGTTGCTGCTTTTAAGATTCCTTATCTTTAATCTTGGCTAATGTAATTACGATGTGCCTTGGTGTGTGCTTGCTTGGGTCCAACTGGTTTGGGACTCCCTAAGCTTCCTGGACTTCCTGGAAGTCTATTTCCTTCCCCAGATTGGGGAAGTTCTCCTTCATTATTTATTCAAATAAGTTTTCAATTTCTTTCTCTTCTTCTTCTTCTTCTGGCATCCCTATGATTCGGATGTTGGAATGTTTAAAGTTGTCCTGAAGCCTCCTAAGCCTCTCCTCATTTTTTTAAATTCTTGTTTCTTCATTCTGTTCTAGTTGAATGTTTATTTGCTGATTTGAGTCCCAGTTTCCTTCCTGTGATTGTTGGTTCCCTCTACATTTTCCTTTATTTCACTTTGCATAGCCTCCACTTTTCCCTCTATTTTTCTACCATACTTGACCATTTCTGTGAGCATCCCGATTACCAGTGTTTTGAACTTTGCATCTGATAGGTTGAGTATCTCTTCATCGCTTAGTTCTCTTTTTGGAGCTTTATCTGTTTTTCCCTTTGGGCCATATTTTTTGTCTCAGTGGGCCTGTTAGGTAGTAAAGGGTGGAGCCTTAGGTATTAGGCAGGGCAGGACAAGCCAGGTCACTGCATTGTGACGCTGTATGTGGGGGAGAAGTCAGAGAGGGAACAGTGCCGCTTGCTCAGCTCTTGGCTGGTTTTTCAGTCACTTCCTCCGCTACCCATAAGCAAATTTGGCCCTTCTGCTGCTGATTTCCAGGTGGGTGGATTTGTGTACATTCTAGGACCCTGTGGGTCTCTCCAACAAACTCTCCTGGGAGGCTCAGAGTTTATCCCTCTGCCTCAAACCCCACAGGTGTTTTCAGTTAAGGTTTTGAGATTTTATCTCCCTGCACTGGAACCCTGGGTTAGGAGGTCTATCTTGCTCCCTAGTTGTTCCTCCTGGTTTATCTGCATGCAAATGTGGGACCACCTGGTCTGTTCTGGTCTGTTAGCTGCCGCCTCGCCCACCCAGGTGAGCGAGGCCACCACCTTGCCATGAGTCCTCTCCACCCTGGCTGTCTGTCTCAATGCCTCCTACCGGTCTGGATGAATCTTTCTTCTTTAGTTCCTTGGTTGTCAGACTTCCAAACAGTTCAATTTTTCTGCCAGTCTGATTACTTTTTGTTTTTAAATTTGTTGTTGTTCTTCTTTTGGTTGTGCAAGGAGGTACAGTATCTCCACCTACGCCTCCATCTTTCGTGGAAGTCCCTATTTCTTCATTCTTATTTTCTAATAAATCTTATTCAGACTTGAGACCCTACTGGGAAATTTTACTTTTAATTTTGGGAAATGTCAAATACCAGTAATGGGAATATTAGAATATTTAAGCAAAGTGGTAAATAATCTCTTCTGTGTCATAGACACAGGATATTTTTTTCATCCTAAATTCTGTAAAAGGAAAAACAAATCACCTTTGGACTAAAGTTTATGAGGGAGTGTTTTCCTTAGGGGTAAATATTTTTAGAAAATGAAAAGAAAGTAAAAGACTGGAAGTCACAATCAGTTATATTGGGTTGGTCGGAGGTCTGTGCGGGCAGAGCACATGTGCCCCCATTTCTTCCCTTGCTCTCAGGGCCTCTGGAAAGGACCATGGGCCGTCAGGGAAATGGCTCTGGCCGTCAGCCAATGCCCTTCATTTTTCCAGTGGGAGGAAGGAGGCAGAGTAGGTCCCTGCTCGGAAACTTACTGGGTGCCTGGCCTCTCACGCAGGGGGCCCAACCCATTCCCAGTAAGTTAACCGAATTTCAAGCTTGATCCCTCAGCCGAGTCTGAAAAAGAAGCTCTTTCCTAAAAGATGGGCCTTAGCCCCGTAAGCGGTTGCTCTCCCATCTCCCCATCTGTCCCCCATCCTGGGCCCGTCCGTCTTTAGCACCAGCAGTGCTGGTTCTGCAGAGAGAAACAGTACTTTGCTCACTTTGGCTCCAAATGCTCCACTTTGGCTTCCTCCTCGCTCCTTCTGTCTCTGAGCCTAGTCAGGTGAAGGGCTGCAGGACTGATTCAGAGAGAAAGAAAAGAAAGACGCAGGCAAAGATTTTAGGGGTGGGTATATTCTCATTACCTATTCACAGAGGCCAAGTTCAGGAGGAAACTCTCAAGCCTCCCCCCTAGACGGTGAATAGGCAAACAAATAACAAGTGATACTGAGTCTGTGCCTCCTAATCTGCAGGTGCCTAAGTATTAAAGGTAACAGAGAAACAAGTCAACGTATAAGCAACAGGATAACCCCCCAAACAGGATCCTGTGTCCTGGCTCTCTACAAAAAAACCATGTGAGGGACGGAATAAAACCACCTGTATGGTGTACAAACCCTTAAATGTACTGACTTCTGTGGTTGTCACCTGTCACCTTTCCAGTCCTGAGCCCCAGACTCAAATGGGAATTCCCAGGAGGCGTTCATGACCCAAATCGGCTTCCCCGGGCAGATTCCTGCTGCCCTGAGTAGAAGCGAACATACGTGCGGCTGTGATCAGGAATCTCCGCTTACCTTTTAAAGATATTTGTAGGATCTGCTGCTAAAGCACTGGCAGCCTAACAAAGATCTTCAATCAAGCTTGTTCTTGAAATGATCTCCCTTTGCCTGCAATGCCGCCAAAACCAGGGTGAAGAAAAGTCATCTAAGGGACTAAGACCTTGATATCCTAACCCAGGGACTTTCAACTGGTGTGCTGCAGGAATTTTTAAAACATGCATTACCTGACAATTTAGTCAGGGGCACTGACCTCTTTTCCCTTAGATCGTCAAGAGAAAAAAATAACAATAGACAACACAACCATCGCTGTCAGGTGTGAGTGAATCAAAATTATACCTATTTTTTTTTGTCAGATTGGCAAAAAATATATTTTTTTGGTGTGCCACAGAAGTTTAGTAATTAGTTTATGTGTGCCATGAGATGAGGAAGGTTGAAAATTGCTGTCCTAACCTATGTATTTCAATCGGTGGTCCAACCTGACTCCAGTATCAACAGGAATAGTAGCTCAGAATGCACTTACCTCAGAATACCTTAACTTTTGATCTGTTCCCTCAGTCCAACTGAGAGTATTGATTAAAGGAGGAATTGATAAAGTCAACTTGTATATTGGGACCTACAAAATGGAGGTTGCCCTAGTGACAGCCCATGTCACAAACCTAAACCTGTGAGCCTTCCCTTGGGGGAAATACCAGTCAAGGAAACCTCACCCACACCAATCACAATCTTCCAGCTCAGCTTTAGCCAGCTCACCTTACACTAGAAAACGAACCTTTCTAGCCTTATAAGGAAATCCTTCTCCAACAACCTCCCCCGCCCCCAGTAAGTCCTGCTCTATTTTCTCCTTGCTGCTTCTAAGACTCCCTAAAACCCACTCTCGGGCCAAACCCCTCTGGAGTATGCTTCATTGCTATGAGGCCCTGTGCACCCCCCAAAGTATGGATTGTTCTCCTTTGAATGAAGGACATCATACTCGTTACTTAAAAAAAAAAAAAAAAAAAAAAGATGCTCAAGCTAAAAAATAATATGGCTTATCACTGAATTCAGAATACCTATTTTGAAATATTGCCAGAATTCTAAATACTCATGCGAACCTCTACAAACAACTTGTGCTTAGTAGTTTTGGGCCTGGCAGGTTGCTGCTTTGTATATTTCTAAAGTTCACAATATCATACAAAAATTTATTAGAGGAAAACTTTAATGACTCCTAAGTCCACATGTCTACCCGATGTTGCAAAACTGGATGACGATGAGAAATTCAGTTACCCCATAAATAGACTTGACCCATTGTTGTATTCACAATTATTCTAGATAAGATGCAAGGGTAGCCCCACCCTTGCAGGGTATGAGGTCAGGGCGCGAAGGACCTTGCTCAGTGATGGCTGGTTTGGGGTTTTCAACCCAACCCTGCCTGCCGTTGTGCAAATGTGGGCAGGTTGTAGCCCTCTAAGCCTCAGTTTCTTCTTCTATAAAATGGGATAATACTGTATTAGTATTTGCCTTCTACGTTTAAGAGGTTTAAATAAAATGCCAATATCTATAAATCGTAGAGAATAATGCCTGGAACTCAGTGAACCCTCAAAAAACACTCCATATCAATTAGTTGGGAAGCGAAGACTGGAAGTCACTCATTTCATGTCCAAGTAAGTGAACATTTACAGTTTTATAGACGTAGTTGGATGTTTGTCTACACTTTTCATCTTTTCCTTCTCTTTTTTTTCTCTTGGTCAAAGATAGAGTTGAAACCAGATGGGATATCCTACAATTACAAACCTACAAGTTTTCCTGTTTCTTTTAGGTTGGTACCTAATTTGGAAGTATGTAGGTAGAAGAAACCAAAAAAAATATTCCTTTGAGTAATGCCTGAAAATAAGAATTAGAAATTAGCATTTTCAGAACTAAAAACTAAATAAAACAAAACAAAACAAGATAAAAGCCCTGGCTCCACACACACAAATACTGTTCTTAAAGGCTTAGAGGAATTTGTGACCTTTATGAAAAATGGACAATCTTACATTTGATTGGTCCGTTTTCCGCGTGTGCGGGTGTTTGTGTGTGTTGCGGGGGGAGGGGGGGTTAATCAAGTTCCCTGCCTGAAAGCTAACCCTATTTATGGTGAGCACTGTTTTTTCAATTAGGTTTATTTTCATTTTCCCATAGGCCACGTTAGCTGAGAACGTCCAAAAGTTTATTTTTCTTTCCTTTTTCTTTTTATAATACTTTAAAAATAAGATACACAGCAATTAAATCTACTGGCTTTCTTTTGAAATTCTAAGATTTAACATTGTTTTTTTCTCACACATTTAGGAGCGTAGTCTAGCCCGAGTTTGTGGTCAGCTCTTCCAGCGCGAGGATCACACTCATTTCACCCACTTTGTGAGCTGCTGTGGGCAGGTCAGTGCCCCTGCAGAGCGTGCCGAAGAA
Source organism: Anoura caudifer (assembly GCA_004027475.1). Taxonomy (NCBI): domain Eukaryota; kingdom Metazoa; phylum Chordata; class Mammalia; order Chiroptera; family Phyllostomidae; genus Anoura; species Anoura caudifer. The sequence goes on along the minus strand of PVKU01002056.1, from coordinate 19 downwards.
CCACGAAGAGTTTGTGATT